>JAHHZJ010005073.1:0-10442 GCA_021437245.1 Aegilops speltoides | reverse complement strand
TTTCCACAAGTGCGACGGTGAATATGATTTACGCGACCCATATACCCAAGAGGGAGAGGAAGCGCGACTACGGACGCCTATGCAATGGAGCTCACCTGGTTCAATCCATGGTCCTCCGTCCGATCACTTTCGATCGATTTGAGACCATCCAACCAGATACGTTATATGGATTCGCCGCATTGGTCTTAGACCCAATCGCGATGGATTTCACCTCAAAGAGTCTCCGATGGACTGCGGCAGAGCCTGAACATGCTTTATCAGACACAAAGGCGCAAAATGGGCATAGACCCATCCAGATCAAACCTACTAAAACAACCTTTAATGGTGTCATCCAGAGGGAAGCCAATCCGCATGGCTCACCACACCGAAGTGGTCTTCGATCCTCGATAACTTCCGTTAAGAGTTAATCTTCGATATAGTCCTGCTCAGAAGCGCTATCATGCCGCCGGACGAACCGCTGCTAAAATTCAACGCGTGCCGCATTATGCATACCTAAAGCTCAAAATGCCAGCCCTCGTGAGTCATTACGGTCAATGGGAATATGGAACTTCCTCCAACGGAGGAACATACATCGCTCTCGCGAAGTACTGAGCAGCCTTCACGGCAATTTCTAGTCCAGCAATTAAAAAGCCGGATACATCAAAGCGCCGAGCAACGCTAACTAAGACCACCTGGTGCGATCAGAGCACGCCAGAGTAATGCGCCCCAACCCCGCCGCACATGTTCACAAGAATAACACTACACATCATTACGCTTTGAGATACCATGGGCGCAGGGAGGGGCTTAACCACAAGGACCAAAGAGTGCGGCTCGACACACAAGGATCCGCGAGCGCCTTGGTTTTATTTTTTATATTTTCTTACGCATACAGACTCCATTAACTGTAGCTCGTCCGACGGCGCAACTTGCCGAACTCACGATGCAACAGTCAGGATTAGAGAAGGCTGCATTTAACACTCGTGGTCTCCATCACGAGCATTAAATTCAATTACATACACCAAGTTTGTAGCTTATCCTGAGGGGACATGTTAATTTAGTCCTAATCCTTGCTTATCAAGACTATTTGTATCACCGCTTCCAAGCAGACTTCTTTCATAAATAACGCAACCCTTCCTTCTTGCAAGTACATTACCTTTTCATTGCAATTATGCTTATCTTTACATATGTTCATTATATGACATCTTGCACCAGATACTTTGGTACTGCCAATACACCAGGGCTTCTCTCTATATTATGGTGTGATTAAGTCCTAACACTTTCACAAGTACGGCACTCAACTTATAGCATTATATGAATCAGCTCCAATCATGTCTTGGGTCAATAGTTGGCTGCCTGCCCCATGTTTTGGTACCTTACGCCTGCTCGCGCTAAGGTAGCACTGGAGAACCATCGCGATTATGCCTGTTGAGCCGGGTTAACGCCTCAGGAGAAAGCTAAAACTGATCGGCATGATAAGGCGAGAGATCTGGTCGCTGTTCGAGAGGTCTTTTCGGTCCCTAAAGACTCATGCCGCCGAGCAAGTTCGATGATGTCCGACGGCGTGATAGCGCCTGGATCGGTCTCCGATACCAGGGCTTCGCCAAAATTTAAAATTATAGAATTCTATGGCTAAGTGAGAGTGTTCAAGCATTATAAGTCCGTGCTTTGTTCGTCGTGTTGAGCGCCTCAGATGGACCCAACAATGGGAACAAGAGTGCTCAAGTTTATCACCAACACCCCAAGACTTGTGGTTGGGGTAAGCCAATGACTTGCCATCTCTCGATTTAATAAACGCTGCATGTATGTAATATTTTAAATTCAACAAGATTGCTCATAGCGATATAAACGGTTTTCAGCGATGTGATAAAAACACAGCAAGTTCACTCAAAGATTACATCTGGGGCACTCATCCGCATATCGCAGGCTCTTCAGACAACTTTATAATATCGCCTCGCGGCGATGCCTCCTTGCGGCGGTGGCGGATCCGAGAAGCCCGATCCAGTTTTCCCCATTGCACCTTTATGCGGCAAGGGCCCGACGAAGCACCTTCAATACAAAGTGAGCGCTGATTACATCCAGCCGGGGCATGCATCCACCAGCCGCCAGACTAGGCTAATGAGCTGGCATGGCTGCCCGCCATGACCGGATCAGGAGGCCCTTCATGGCCTCCTCGCTTTAGGAGTTCGACCAGCTGCTTCACCGGTCGCTTGGGGCACCGATGGCCGGGCCTCAAAGATATTGAGACCGTAAGACCTTCTCCGCTGAGCCCTCCTCGCCACGAAGAATGCGGCGATCGACGACTACGCGCAGATCTGCAAATGCCCCGAGAGTCCGACCGGTAAGTATCCAGAATTTACACTCAACATGCTTTCTCGCATGAAAACGCCTTACCCGCCGCTATCTTCTTCATGTCCTCTACTCTCGATGGGCCTTCCGGCCTCGCCTGGCGGATTTAACTTCGAGCCGAGGCAAGCTCGACCTCGAGTCTTGAGTCACGCCCAAACTCTCATGCTTTTCCATGAGAGCCCGGAGCTTGCCGAACTTCCGCCACCGCCGCTTGCTTTCTCGCTCCGCCTGCTGTGGCCGATTATGCTCGCCACGGACATGGCATCCTTCGTGGCTGCCACTGCTAGTGGCCCCCAAGAGACATATTATTCTCATTAATTTTGTTTGCAACCAAAGCCCTTTCTCAGAAGGTACTTATTTAAAGTGGTGTTATTCACCTTCTTTTTCCTTGAGCTGCCTTTTGGCATGGCCGAGCTCTGCTCTCGACCGCCAAGGTCCTTCTTCATCGCTCGACCTCCGCCGTAGGGCGGCAGAGGTCAACAGCAGCCTGCAAACCCATATTGACATATTTATTAGCAACCTCCATGATATCTTGTTAGATCCTTAGTCCGCTTTTCTTTCCTAACATCAACTAAGCATCGTGGGCTACTGCTCTATGCGGTATTACATTACATTATTTTAAAACTTTCCTCAAAGCCTCGTTAGAAGGTTGTTCAAAGCTGCACTCCCTTGGCGAAGCGACTTTTCAATCACCGCCCATGAGAGTGCGGTGTTTTCCTCGATGGAAGCGCTTTAAGCGCCCCAGAGTTATCCGCGCCCGTTGGACGGAGGCCGGGCCACGGTCCGCCTTCTTCGGGGGCCGCGTGACTCGAACCGCCACGGTTCCGAGGTGGAGTCCGCACAAGTCCGGCTGCGACGGCACCTCCGAGCTCTCCCGCGGGTCCTCCTCAGGATTCCCTCGCCGCCTGCCGACGCTGCTGGTAGAGGCGGGATGGAATTCACATCCGACGGCGCCAAAGACCCACTCATCGAAGTGGAAGATCGCCAACGGCCGGACTACGCGTATGCGGCGTTAGAAGGACACTACATGGCATACCATGTACGGCATATGAATGATCTGAATACTTACGATCCTCCGGACGCCTCGCCCTTGAGGCCACTTCTTCGCCAACATTGATGTTGGCGAACCGTCGGGGATAGTTCTCCTCTGACTCCTTCGCCGCCCGATTGGGAGGCTCCTCTTCTCTCTCCTCCTCCGAGAGAGACTCTCTCCTCCTCCTCCTCTGCTTCGGGAGGAGTCCTCGCCGCCGTCAGACGCTCGACACGGGAACTCTTTCGAGTCCCTCGTGGCACCTTCTGGCCTTCTTCTCCAAAGACCACGGACGTGCCGTAACCAGCAGCCTCGCAGCGGCATCCACGGTTCTTCCGCATGGGAGCCGGCTGATAAGCAGCTTGGCCTTCTCCATCCAAATCCTGCACAAAGGAAGAGGCAGATTAAAACCTCGCTAGAGTTAATCGAACTACTATAAGTGTCCCGTAATGGGGTCGAATCACTTACCTCGCGCCGGAGATCGCGAGCTGAATCATGTCTTCGGTCGCGATGCGGGGTCCGCTTTGAACAAGCACCTCCAGCGCCACGACGCTGTATCAAGAGCCCGCCAACGCTCGGTGTCGTTCCGGATTAAACTCCCACAGATTAAATGCCCGCTTTGGCACGGAGAATCACGGAGGAGCATGACTGACCACGCCGACGACAGCCGGAGCCTATTGCTCACCAGTTTCTTGATGCGTGCTCAAGTCCGTCACCTCCATCGATCACCCACCGCAAGCCCTTCTTTCAGGAGGTGAGCTGCTGGGGATTCCAGATAAATTCAGGGCCGCCCATGTAGGCTCGCTGGCTTGGTGATGTAGAACCACCCCGACCACCCCTTGACGGAGTCCACGAAGGTCCTTTCTAGCCAAGGGACGCGGTAGCTTGCCCAACATGGCACCTCCAGCATTCCGCTTATGCCCCTTCACAACCTTCGCTTGACGTTGAAGGTCTTTAGCCACAGCCGGGGGGCCGGATGCGAGAAAGGTTCGCATACCACGATAAACGCCGAGATGTTGAGGATGAAGTTCGCGCCGATCGGGAAATCTAGGCCGAGAAACATGAGCCCCTGACAATGGATGGAGCGAAAGCCCAGTCCTGGAGGAAGTGGGAAGGAAGACGACCTCCTCATGAGGCCCGGTAGGGATGGGCTGCCCGCGAAGCAGCCGGCGCGCGATGTCGCTGAAAGGTATCCGGCCCCGCAGCTTGGTGATGTCCTCCTGAGGTGGAGGCCATCCATTTGCCTCCCTCCGGACATATTCAGAGAAGGGTCGAGGCGGATGCGCGAGCATGCTGGAGCTTGAGTTTGCAGGGATGGATAAGCAAAGGAGGAAGAAGGCGAGGTGAGAAGGTAAATCCTTATCCCTTATATATAGGCCGACTAAACTATGCGCCCTCACCGCCCGGTAAAACTCGCTATCTCCTAAGCGCCACCATCAATGGCGCGGTTGGGTTACCCACGCACGTATTGATGAGAATCCCGAATAAGGGGAACACGACCGCTCGACAGACGCGTTAAGAAACCGCTTCGCTAAATGTGCTAAGGTGGAATGGTAATTCAAACAGGGCTTCATAGCGTGTGATGTCGCACCGCATAATACGCCAAAGCAGATTGATCAAGATATATGTTTTATTCTTCTACGCTGGAATGTGGAATTTATTTTGCAGAGCCTGTACACTATCCCGATGTTCATTATTTTCTCCGGATTATTCAGGGAGGAACCCGCTTTGCAATGCCGAACATTATGCACGCCGGACTTATCGCCATTGAAGACCGGTTCAGTGGGCTACCGAGGAGTCCTCGACTAGGGGTGTCCGGACAGCCGGACTATCAATATCCGCCGGACTCCCATACTACAAAGATAGAAGATTGAAGACTCGCCGTGTCCGAAGGTACTTTCCTTGGCTGGAAGGCAAGCTTGGCAATACGGATATGTAGATCTCCTACCATTGTAACCGACTGTAACTCCTAGCCTCCCAGTGTCTATATAAACCGGAGGGCCTTAGTCCGGAGGACTAACATTACATCTCAACAATCATACCATAGGCTAGCTTCTAGGTTTAGCCTCCTTGATCTCGTGGTAGATCTACTCTTGTACTACCCATATCATCAATATTAATCAAGCAGACTGAGGGTTTTACCTCCATCGAGAGGGCCCAACTTGGGTAAAAACATTGTGTCCTCGCTCTTGTTACCATCCGCCTAGACGCACAAGCTCAGACCCCTACTCGAGATCCGCCGGTTTTGACAATCGCTAAAGAGGTGCGAGGAATTTGGAGAGGTCATATGCCTCGTAAGGTTTTTTCGAAAAGACAAGTTTTGAGGAATTTGACTACCATGTGTTTTGAGGAATTTCACTAAGCTGCTTTGTCTTAGGTTCCAGAGTTGTATAGATCAAGATCCACACAATTGAGGAATCTTGAAGAAAATGAGTGCTTAGAGAAATGGATCAAGAGCATACAAAGGTGTGAGGTGTTCAGATGTGTGAAGATTTGAAGAATAAAACACCTTTGAAGATTTTCAGAAAGCTTAGAATCAAAGTGAGTAATAAAAGTAACTTTTAATTACCCGAATCAAGAACACGATGAACTGAGATGAACAGAGGTGAAGTTCGCTGTTAGATCTCCCACGCCCTAACTTGGCAGAGGGAGACAACTACGGCGGCGGGCGGAGTGAAGATTTCAAGAACCGGCGCGAGTACGATGGCGATTTAGATCGAGGCAGCGAAGCTCTTACCACCGGGCGACGATGGAGAAGCGGCGGCGCTTAGGGTTTGAGGAGCTCGAGCGAGAGAGAGCGCGGTCGAGTGGAGTAAATGAAGTGAGGAAGGGAGAGGGTATTTATAGCCACGTGAAAAACTGTTCGCTCAAGATTTTGGGACTAACATGCCCTCGCCTTTCTCCTTCACGCTGACATGTGTCACCCATGTATCGGCGATGAGATCATGTAAGATCGTGGTGAATATAATAATGCATCATGGATGCGGAACGGTTTGAACGGCAAAACTGAAAATCTGGATAAGATTTGTTTTAAAGTTTCGCTCGCAATTTCTTCAAACGACAAGGACACAAAGGAAGATTTTGAACGAAGTTTCAATTAGAACGCATATGAGGGGAAGGGTCCGATCACATTCACTTAGCGTAAAATGCAACTTGAAGAAATAGCCATAAGTGAATGCCAGAGGACATAAACTCATCTTTTGAAAAACGACGAAACAGTGAAGATTTTGCAAAGTTGAAGAATTTGAAAATCAAGAATTTCAAAATGAGGAAAACTCAAATTGAAGATTTTCAACTTTTTGTGGTGGCGTGACTCCACCAGGATAAGAATGATGATTTCGACACCGCGAAATTGTCGAGGGTTCTCGAGAATCAAATTCTTCATTAATTCCTTCACACTTAGAGTGTTATTCTTCATTGATTGAAGAAAATGTTTCTTCATGTGTTGCACATCTAAGTCATCAATTTTGCATAAGTGTTAGGATGTGTGTCCTTTTCAAAGAACATTTGAAGACTCTAAGATATTTAGCTCACACCGAACTTGCTAAATCTCTTCTCATCCAAGGGCTTAGTGAAGATATCACAGCTATTCTTCCTTCACATGCCGATGCGATGCGCCTTCAACACATGATCAGAAGAAAATGATGACTAATCTGAATGTGTTTGTCTTCGAAAGTGCTGAATTGGTTGTGAGCAATTTGATGGCACTCTCATTGTCGCAGAGGAGAGGCACATTCTTCACGCTGACGCTGAGTCCTTGAGGGTTTGTTTATCCAAGCAGTTGAGCACAAGAAGAGCCAAGAGAATGTATTCAGCTACGCAGAGACTGATACGCAGTCTTTCTTCGGGACCAGCACTCAAAGATTCCGAGGAAATGACAAGTACCAGATGTCGATTTATGTCCACACGATCACCAAGATAGTCGAGTCGAATATCCAATGAGATCAAAAGCGAGCCCTTGGGGTACCATAATCCTAGTGTTGGTGTGTGAGCTAGATATCAAAAATATGCTTCACGGCCTTATGGTGTGATTCCTTCTGCATTTTGAAATCGCACACATGCAAACACTAAGCATTATATCCGCCTAGATGCACATAAGTACAATAAAGAACCAATCATGGAGCGGTATACCTTGTGATCAAGTCAATACCATTTTCATCAAGGCATAGATGGCCATTTGTGGGCATAGGGATTTTGACGCCTTTGCAATCTTTGCATGCCAATTTCCTCAAGACATCTTTGAGGTATTTCTCCGAGATATGAATATGCCATTGCGTATCGATTTAATTTGAAGACCTAAGAAGAATTTCAACTCCCATCATAGACATTTGATATTCTTCACTCATCATATAGGCAAATTCATCACTATAACGCTGGTCAAGACAAACCAAAGATAATATCATCAAATATATTTGGCATACAAACAGTTCACCATCATAAGATTTAAAGAGAGTAGGATCGAGTGAACCGGTGTGAAGCCATTCTGTAAGTGCATCTAGTGCCCCTTAGTGATTTTGGGTATTGAAGACTTATAGGTTAAGGGACTTATGCGCTTGTGAGTGAACACAGTCTATAAGTCTATGAGGAGTTTGATATTTACACGAAAGTCAATTCCTAAAAATGAAGTTCTTCGATCAAGACTTTGATATTCTCAAGACTTTGAAAGTGAAGAAATTGGTTGACCTTGAAGACTTGGTATTCACGAGGAACATGAAGCGTGAAGACTTTTGTTTTCGTAGTTTCATTTTCCCTTTCTTGAGTCATAGGAAACACCATACTGTTAAAGGGGGTCGAGGAAATACTAAGGAAAAATTTCCATGTGATGCTCAACTCAAAATTCTACACGCACCAATCCTTCGAGTGAACCCATTGGAAATCTCATAGCTTCGGTCAATTTCTTCAAGGATGAGACGCGGTTCTTCCGTCAACGAGGACTTTGTTCGATCGAGAGTTAGGAATTCGCCAGTAATTGCTACACAAGGAGGAACATGATAGCCCCGAGGAATTTGAGAGTCAAATTTCCGTGTCAGTATGCACACCGTGTCCCAAATATCTTATCCATGTAACGGTCATATCATGAAGGGCATTTATGTCTTATCATGTCGGCTGCTCCCTAGGCTATAAATAGCCTCTACAACCACTAGCTGGTTGGCTGCTCCGAGAGAACTTGACACTTGTCATTTGAGAGCAACCCATCCTCCGAGGACTTTGAGCGAAAATCATCAAGTGAGGAAAATCCAAAACCAACCCCACAAACCCAAAGTGATTGAGCATCATCAAGGAATTGATCCTGCGTGATCCGACGCTTGTTACCTTTGAAGACTGGCTTCTTCCGACGGTTAGGGCCAAGGTCTAGAGCATCCAAGAGGAATTGTGGATTGCCGAGTGACCAAGTCTGTGAAGGTTTGGAAGTCACCAAGACTTACCACGAGTGATTGGACGAGCCAGCGTGGTCTTAGTTCAAGGAGAATACGGAGGATCGGTGTCCCGAAGTTGCGGCTCAGAGATCGGGTGTCCGGATCTGTGTCCTCAAGTTTAAATACTCACCGCTTCCAACCATACGCATAACCGAGACAACAGCTTGGAACTGGTTTACCAAATCATTGTCTTCACCAACTTATCGGTTCTATTTCCTCAACCCTTTCATTTCCTCATTATCGTTGAATGTTTGTTCATATCTTGTTTGAAGACTTTGATCAAGACTTTCTCAAATTCCTCGCTCAATTTCTTCACTTTGTTTGTCTTCATCTTGTTATCCTATGTTTACGCTTTCAGATTTGCTTGTCTTCATTTCATCATGATGACCATGATTGCATCCCGTTATGCTTACTCGAGTACTTATTCCGTCAGTAGTTCTTCAAGAAGGAATTTCCTCACCGAAAATTCCTCGAAGAATCTATAAAATTGCCTATTCACCCCCTCTAGTCAATATAACGACTTTCAATTGGTATCGAGCAAGGTACCTTGTTCTGGTGATTTTGGTTTAGCCACTCGAGTTTTAGTTATGTCGACGCAGTATGAAGAAAGTGACATACCCTATCTTTGACGGTCACGACTATCCTAAGTGGAAGGCCATGATGAGGAAGCTCATGGAAATGAACAACAGAGATGGACCGCCACCGAGATTGGTCTTACTGATCTATGCAAGATGGTGGACGATGATATTCGCAAGTACACTCGATTGACTCATGGCGGGATATCATCTGCTTGCCTATCTAGAGATTAATTCGCATTATGCATCTTGGCAATTCGAGCTTATCTCGGGACCAATCTTCGATGTCTATGAAGGCCATCGAACCTCGCTATGATCCTTGGTTTGAGGACTTCAAGGAATCTCTCAAACGATGACTTTCGAGCTGTAATCATCATCTTCCGATCATGTCTCATGGCAGACGGTGCGAGGTAACCGAATGCTCCTCATCCGAGTCTTGTGACGATGAATCTGATAATGATGAATCTGATAACGATGAATCCGATGATGATATTGAGTCTTGCTATACCAAACTTGTTTGCATTGCCACTAAACAACAAACGGCTTTAGAACAAGTTCAAGACATGCTAGACAAAAGTGATGATATGTTGCACAAAGAAATGGATCAGTCAAAACCATTGGGTGAATGTCTTCAGAGAATTCACTCCAAGTTTGACGCCTTCAAGATCAACATAATACCTTTGATCGATCACGAGAAGCTTTCTTGAATCTCTTCAAAGAAAGGAAGATCTTGAAAAGCTAAGAGTGTGTTATGAAGATCTTCGTAAGGAGCGCGATTCATTACTAGCTCAACAAATCACGCTTCTCGTGAAGAATTTGTTCCTCCATGCTTAAAGTGCATTGAACGTGAATCGCTAATTCTTCACCAATGTTCAAATGCTTCAACTATTACAAATTCTTCATCCGCCTGCTATCACTAATTCTCATCCGAGGACATTGCTAGTATCATCGACAATGCAGTTTGAAGGAATTGTACATGATATTACAAAGGCCTCAAAGGGCATCACTTTGTGATGTGCTTAAAAAGATCCTCAACAAAAACCCTAGGAAAGAGGGTATTGCCTTTGAAGGAAACTCAATGCCATGGAACATATT
>JAHHZJ010005071.1:0-44260 GCA_021437245.1 Aegilops speltoides | reverse complement strand
TTTTAGGAGCCACCCCAAAAAAAGCCATACGTGTTTACACCTTTTTTGCTCGCCCCGGGCGCTTTGGGACACTCGCTGGCGCCGCCATTTTGGGCGGAAAATTCCACCGCCATGCCAAAACAGGTGTGTTATTGCTCACCATCGCCACGGCGTCTCCCCGACAAAAAATACAAAATTCAGGGAGTCAAAAACAAAGAACGTGCGCGGCACCAAATCTCGGGCCGGAAAACAAAATTTCAGCCCGTGAGGGGTGTGACAGGACAGAGCGGCAAGGACATCGATATATGGCAAACATGTGTCGCCTCAGGCGTAGGGCCTTCCGCAAAAAGGGCGCAGACATGTTATAATGCGTAAGGCCGAGCCCGACCCACACGCTGCAGGTGACGGCCCTTCCTCTCCTAATGAGGCTTCCGACGGATCGGAGCCGCTCGATCGGAGCTCAAGGCCCCATGCCGCTGGAGCCGCCCCCGTGCCATCCCACGCCCCGATAAAAATTACGTGAAAGTGCCACAAATTTTGACAAGTATGGAATATGCGCGATTAACTTCGCGGTTTACGCTGCTTATACCTTCGGCGCGACCGAGGCACTCCCCGCCACACTAATGTTTCGCGATTTCGCCGGAAAATCTTTGGCGGAAAAATTAGGTCGCGGAGGATCCGGACGAGCGTGATGGAGGTAGAGCGAGGGGCGGGAGGGTAGAGCAAGCGGGGGGCATGGACCCACAAGCACGAGGGCGGTTGAAGTTGGCATTGTGTCGCAGCACGCTATAACGCTGCGGCGCCGAGCCCACACCGTCCGAGTACTCACAGAGCCAAGAAGGAACCGAATTGTGAGGATATGACCTCGCTATGTAGCCCTCCCCGAGGCTACCCTTACGCTGTCCGTGACAAAATAATGCATGTTTTCCACCTAGCTATTTTTGACACCATCCCGAATTCGAGCCACCAAAACTCCGGATACGCGCTTTACACCCGCTTTACTCTCCGAGAGCTGCTGACACTCGCCGACGTGGTCACTTTTTTCGCCATTTTGGGCGGAAAATTTATGCTGCCTAACCAAAGTTCGTGTGTTATTGCTTGCATCGCCATGGCGCTTCACCCGACTAAAAATACAAAAGGGTGTGATATCAGAAAATTGAACTAGCGGGTTAACTCAATTTTATGCTGCCTTTATTTCTTGTTAGTAATGGTTATACTTCTAGAAACTATTAATTAAAAGATTGCATTTTGAAATAATCATTGTATAACATATTGTTCAAACATTCTTAATTTCCTATCCGAGTGATGTAGTCCATCCTCACAATATTTTTTGACATATTGTATCATGCTAGTTCTCGCGCATTTCCAAAGACATCAAGTTGGAGCCATAGTCATCGCTTTACCGCTGCGCCTTTTAGGAGCCACCCCAAAAAAAAGCCATACGTGTTTACACCTTTTTTGCTCGCCCCGGGCGCTTTGGGACACTCGCCATGGTCGGTCGCCGCCATTTTGGGCGGAAAATTCCACCGCCATGCCAAAACAGGTGTGTTATTGCTCACCATCGCCACGGCGCTCCCCGACAAAAAATACAAAATTCAGGAGTCAAAACAAAGAACGGCGCTGACCAAATCTCGGCCGAAAACAAAATTTCAGCCCGTGAGGGGTGTGACAGACAGAGCGGCAAGGACATCGATATATGGCAAACATGTGTCGCCTCAGGCGTAGGCCTTCCGCAAAAAGGGCGCAGACAAGTTATAATGCGCGGCCGAGCCCGACCCACACGCTGCAGGTGACGGCCCTTCCTCTCCTAATGAGGCTTCCGACGGATCGGAGCCGCTCGATCGGAGCTCAAGGCCCCATGCCGCTGGAGCCGCCCCTCGTGCCATCCCACGCCCCGATAAAATTACGTGAAAGTGCCACAAATTTTGACAAGTATGGAATATGCGCGATTAACTTCGCGGTTTACGCTGCTTATACCTTCGGCGCGACTGAGGCACTCCCCGCCACACTAATGTTTCGCAGATTTCGCCGGAAAATCTTTGGCGGAAAAATTAGGTCGCGGAGGATCCGGACGAGCGTGATGGAGGTAGAGCGAGGGGCGGGAGGGTAGAGCAAGCGGGGGGCATGGACCCACAAGCACGAGGGCGGTTGAAGTTGGCATTGTGTCGCAGCACGCTATAACGCTGCGCGCCGAGCCCACACCGTCCGAGTACTCACAGAGCCAAGAAGGAACCGAATTGTGAGGATATGACCTCGCTATGTAGCCCTCCCCGAGGCTACCCTTACGCTGTCCGTGACAAAATAATGCATGTTTTCCACCTAGCTATTTTTGACACCATCCCGAATTCGAGCCACCAAAACCGTGATACGTGCTTACACCCGCTTTACTCTCCGAGAGCTGCTGACACTCGCCGACGTGGTCACTTTTTTCGCCATTTTGGGCGGGAAAATTTGCGCTGCCTAACCAAAGTTCGTGTGTTATTGCTTGCATCGCCATGGCGCTTCACCCGACTAAAAATACAAAAGGGTGTGATATCAGAAAATTGAACTAGCGGGTTAACTGCCAATTTATGCTGCCTTTATTTCTTGTTAGTAATGGTTATACTTCTAGAAACTATTAATTAAAAGATTGCATTTTGAAATAATCATTGTATAACATATTGTTCAAACATTCTTAATTTCCTATCTGAGTGATGTAGTCCATCCTCACAATATTTTTTGACATATTGTATCATGCTAGTTCTCGCTGCATTTCCAAAGACATCAAGTTGGAGCCATAGTCATCGCTTTACCGCTGCGTTTTTAGGAGCCACCCCAAAAAAAAGCCATACGTGTTTACACCTTTTTTGCTCGTCCCGGCGCTTTGGGACACTCGCCGCATGGTCGCCGCCATTTTGGGCGGAAAATTCCACCGCCATGCCAAAACAGGGTGTGTTATTGCTCACCATCGCCACGGCGCTCCCCGACAAAAAATACAAAATTCAGGAGTCAAAACAAAGAACGGCGCAGACCAAATCTCGGCCGAAAACAAAATTTCAGCCCGTGAGGGGTGTGACAGACAGAGCGGCAAGGACATCGATATATGGCAAACATGTGTCGCTCAGGCGTAGGCCTTCCGCAAAAAGGGCGCAGACATGTTATAATGCGCGGCCGAGTCCGACCCACACGCTGCAGGTGACGGCCCTTCCTCTCCTAATGAGGCTTCCGACGGATCGGAGCCGCTCGATCGGAGCTCAAGGCCCCATGCCGCTGGAGCCGCCCCCGTGCCATCCCACGCCCCGATAAAAATTACGTGAAAGTGCCACAAATTTTGACAAGTATGGAATATGCGCGATTAACTTCGCGTTTACGCTGCTTATACCTTCGGCGCGACCGAGGCACTCCCCGCCACACTAATGTTTCGCAGATTTCGCCCGGAAAATCTTTGGCGGAAAAATTAGGTCGCGGAGGATCCGGACGAGCGTGATGGAGGTAGAGCGAGGGGCGGGAGGGTAGAGCAAGCGGGGGGCATGGACCCACAAGCACGAGGGCGGTTGAAGTTGGCATTGTGTCGCAGCACGCTATAACGCTGCGGCGCCGAGCCCACACCGTCCGAGTACTCACAGAGCCAAGAAGGAACCGAATTGTGAGGATATGACCTCGCTATGTAGCCCTCCCCGAGGCTACCCTACGCTGTCCGTGACAAAATAATGCATGTTTTCCACCTAGCTATTTTTGACACCATCCCGAATTCGAGCCACCAAAACCGTGATACGCGCTTTACACCCGCTTTACCTCCGAGAGCTGCTGACACTCGCCGACGTGGTCACTTTTTTCGCCATTTTGGGCGGAAAATTTATGCTGCCTAACCAAAGTTCGTGTGTTATTGCTTGCATCGCCATGGCGCTTCACCCGACTAAAAATACAAAAGGGTGTGATATCTGTAAAATTGAACTAGCGGGTTAACTGCCAATTTATGCTGCCTTTTATTTCTTGTTAGTAATGGTTATACTTCTAGAAACTATTAATTAAAAGATTGCATTTTTGAAATAATCATTGTATAACATATTGTTCAAACATTCTTAATTTCCTATCTGAGTGATGTAGTCCATCCTTACAATATTTTTTGACATATTGTATCATGCTAGTTCTCGCTGCATTTCCAAAGACATCAAGTTGGAGCCATAGTCATCGCTTTACCGCTGCGCCTTTTAGGAGCCACCCCAAAAAAAAGCCATACGTGTTTACACCTTTTTTGCTCGTCCCGGGGCGCTTTGGGACACTCGCTGCATGGTCGCCGCCATTTTGGGCGGGAAAATTCCACCGTCATGCCAAAACAGGGTGTGTTATTGCTCACCATCGCCACGGCGTCTCCCCGACAAAAAATACAAAATTCAGGGAGTCAAAAACAAAGAACGTGCGCGGCACCAAATCTCGGGCCGGAAAACAAAATTTCAGCCCGTGAGGGGTGTGACAGGACAGAGCGGCAAGGACATCGATATATGGCAAACATGTGTCGCCTCAGGCGTAGGCCTTCCGCAAAAAGGGCGCAGACAAGTTATAATGCGCGGCCGAGCCCGACCCACACGCTGCAGGTGACGGCCCTTCCTCTCCTAATGAGGCTTCCGACGGATCGGAGCCGCTCGATCGGAGCTCAAGGCCCCATGCCGCTGGAGCCGCCCCCGTGCCATCCCACGCCCCGATAAAAATTACGTGAAAGTGCCACAAATTTTGACAAGTATGGAATATGCGCGATTAACTTCGCGTTTACGCTGCTTATACCTTCGGCGCGACTGAGGCACTCCCCGCCACACTAATGTTTCGCAGATTTCGCCGGAAAATCTTTGGCGGAAAAATTAGGTCGCGGAGGATCCGGACGAGCGTGATGGAGGTAGAGCGAGGGGCGGGAGGGTAGAGCAAGCGGGGGGCATGGACCCACAAGCACGAGGGCGGTTGAAGTTGGCATTGTGTCGCAGCACGCTATAACGCTGCGCGCCGAGCCCACACCGTCCGAGTACTCACAGAGCCAAGAAGGAACCGAATTGTGAGGATATGACCTCGCTATGTAGCCCTCCCCGAGGCTACCCTACGCTTGTCCGTGACAAAATAATGCATGTTTTCCACCTAGCTATTTTTGACACCATCCCGAATTCGAGCCACCAAAACCGTGATACGCGCTTACACCCGCTTTACCTCCGAGAGCTGCTGACACTCGCCGACGTGGTCACTTTTTTCGCCATTTTGGGCGGAAAATTTATGCTGCCTAACCAAAGTTCGTGTGTTATTGCTTGCCATCGCCATGGCGCTTCACCCGACTAAAAATACAAAAGGGTGTGATATCAGAAAATTGAACTAGCGGGTTAACTGCCAATTTATGCTGCCTTTTATTTCTTGTTAGTAATGGTTATACTTCTAGAAACTATTAATTAAAAGATTGCATTTTTGAAATAATCATTGTATAACATATTGTTCAAACATTCTTAATTTCCTATCTGAGTGATGTAGTCCATCCTTACAATATTTTTTGACATATTGTATCATGCTAGTTCTCGCGCATTTCCAAAGACATCAAGTTGGAGCCATAGTCATCGCTTTACCGCTGCGTTTTTAGGAGCCACCCCAAAAAAAAGCTATACGTGTTTACACCTTTTTTGCTCGTCCCGGCGCTTTGGGACACTCGTCATGGTCGCCGCCATTTTGGGCGGGAAAATTCCACCGTCATGCCAAAACAGGGTGTGTTATTGCTCACCATCGCCACGGCGTCTCCCCGACAAAAAATACAAAATTCAGGGAGTCAAAAACAAAGAACGGCGCTGACCAAATCTCGGCCGAAAACAAAATTTCAGCCCGTGAGGGGTGTGACAGACAGAGCGGCAAGGACATCGATATATGGCAAACATGTGTCGCTCAGGCGTAGGCCTTCCGCAAAAAGGGCGCAGACAGTTATAATGCGCGGGCCGAGCCCGACCCACACGCTGCAGGTGACGGCCCTTCCTCTCCTAATGAGGCTTCCGACGGATCGGAGCCGCTCGATCGGAGCTCGCGGCCCCATGCCGCTGGAGCCGCCCCCGTGCCATCCCACGCCCCGATAAAAATTACGTGAAAGTGCCACAAATTTTGACAAGTATGGAATATGCGCGATTAACTTCGCGTTTACGCTGCTTATACCTTCGGCGCGACCGAGGCACTCCCCGCCACACTAATGTTTCGCGATTTCGCGCCGGAAAATCTTTGGCGGAAAATTAGGTCGCGGAGGATCCGGACGAGCGTGATGGAGGTAGAGCGAGGGGCGGGAGGGTAGAGCAAGCGGGGGGCATGGACCCACAAGCACGAGGGCGGTTGAAGTTGGCATTGTGTCGCAGCACGCTATAACGCTGCGGCGCCGAGCCCACACCGTCCGAGTACTCACAGAGCCAAGAAGGAACCGAATTGTGAGGATATGACCTCGCTATGTAGCCCTCCCCGAGGCTACCCTACGCTGTCCGTGACAAAATAATGCATGTTTTCCACCTAGCTATTTTTGACACCATCCCGAATTCGAGCCACCAAAATCCGTGATACGCGCTTTACACCCGCTTTACTCTCCGAGAGCTGCTGACACTCGCCGACGTGGTCACTTTTTCGCCATTTTGGGCGGAAAATTTATGCTGCCTAACCAAAGTTCGTGTGTTATTGCTTGCCATCGCCATGGCGCTTCACCCGACTAAAAATACAAAAGGGTGTGATATCAAAAATTGAACTAGCGGGTTAACTGCCAATTTATGCTGCCTTTATTTCTTGTTAGTAATGGTTATACTTCTAGAAACTATTAATTAAAAGATTGCATTTTGAAATAATCATTGTATAACATATTGTTCAAACATTCTTAATTTCCTATCTGAGTGATGTAGTCCATCCTCACAATATTTTTTGACATATTGTATCATGCTAGTTCTCGCGCATTTCCAAAGACATCAAGTTGGAGCCATAGTCATCGCTTTACCGCTGCGTTTTTAGGAGCCACCCCAAAAAAAAGCCATACGTGTTTACACCCTTTTTTGCTCGCCCCGGCGCTTTGGGACACTCGCTCATGGTCGCCGCCATTTTGGGCGGGAAAATTCCACCGTCATGCCAAAACAGGGTGTGTTATTGCTCACCATCGCCACGGCGTCTCCCCGACAAAAAATACAAAATTCAGGGAGTCAAAAACAAAGAACGTGCGCGGCACCAAATCTCGGGCCGGAAAACAAAATTTCAGCCCGTGAGGGGTGTGACAGGACAGAGCGGCAAGGACATCGATATATGGCAAACATGTGTCGCTCAGGCGTAGGCCTTCCGCAAAAAGGGCGCAGACAAGTTATAATGCGCGGCCGAGCCCGACCCACACGCTGCAGGTGACGGCCCTTCCTCTCCTAATGAGGCTTCCGACGGATCGGAGCCGCTCGATCGGAGCTCAAGGCCCCATGCCGCTGGAGCCGCCCCGTGCCATCCCACGCCCCCGATAAAAATTACGTGAAAGTGCCACAAATTTTGACAAGTATGGAATATGCGCGATTAACTTCGCGGTTTACGCTGCTTATACCTTCGGCGCGACCGAGGCACTCCCCGCCACACTAATGTTTCGCAGATTTCGCGCCGGAAAATCTTTGGCGGAAAAATTAGGTCGCGGAGGATCCGGACGAGCGTGATGGAGGTAGAGCGAGGGGCGGGAGGGTAGAGCAAGCGGGGGCATGGACCCACAAGCACGAGGGCGGTTGAAGTTGGCATTGTGTCGCAGCACGCTATAACGCTGCGGCGCCGAGCCCACACCGTCCGAGTACTCACAGAGCCAAGAAGGAACCGAATTGTGAGGATATGACCTCGCTATGTAGCCCTCCCCGAGGCTACCCTACGCTGTCCGTGACAAAATAATGCATGTTTTCCACCTAGCTATTTTTGACACCATCCCGAATTCGAGCCACCAAAATCCGTGATACGCGCTTTACACCCGCTTTACCTCCGAGAGCGCTGACACTCGCCGACGTGGTCACTTTTTTCGCCATTTTGGGCGGAAAATTTGCGCTGCCTAACCAAAGTTCGTGTGTTATTGCTTGCATCGCCATGGCGCTTCACCCGACTAAAAATACAAAAGGGTGTGATATCAGAAAATTGAACTAGCGGGTTAACTGCCAATTTATGCTGCCTTTATTTCTTGTTAGTAATGGTTATACTTCTAGAAACTATTAATTAAAAGATTGCATTTTGAAATAATCATTGTATAACATATTGTTCAAACATTCTTAATTTCCTATCTGAGTGATGTAGTCCATCCTCACAATATTTTTGACATATTGTATCATGCTAGTTCTCGCGCATTTCCAAAGACATCAAGTTGGAGCCATAGTCATCGCTTTACCGCCGCGGCCTTTTAGGAGCCACCCCAAAAAAAAGCCATACGTGTTTACACCCTTTTTGCTCGTCCCGGCGCTTTGGGACACTCGCATCATGTCGCCGCCATTTTGGGCGGGAAAATTCCACCGTCATGCCAAAACAGGGTGTGTTATTGCTCACCATCGCCACGGCGTCTCCCCGACAAAAAATACAAAATTCAGGGAGTCAAAAACAAAGAACGTGCGCGGCACCAAATCTCGGGCCGGAAAACAAAATTTCAGCCCGTGAGGGGTGTGACAGGACAGAGCGGCAAGGACATCGATATATGGCAAACATGTGTCGCCTCAGGCGTAGGCCTTCCGCAAAAAGGGCGCAGACATGTTATAATGCGCGCGCCGAGCCCGACCCACACGCTGCAGGTGACGGCCCTTCCTCTCCTAATGAGGCTTCCGACGGATCGGAGCCGCTCGATCGGAGCTCGCGCCCCCATGCCGCTGGAGCCGCCCCTCGTGCCATCCCACGCCCCGATAAAAATTACGTGAAAGTGCCACAAATTTTGACAAGTATGGAATATGCGCGATTAACTTCGCGGTTTACGCTGCTTATACCTTCGGCGCGACTGAGGCACTCCCCGCCACACTAATGTTTCGCAGATTTCGCGCCGGAAAATCTTTGGCGGAAAAATTAGGTCGCGGAGGATCCGGACGAGCGTGATGGAGGTAGAGCGAGGGGCGGGAGGGTAGAGCAAGCGGGGGGCATGGACCCACAAGCACGAGGGCGGTTGAAGTTGGCATTGTGTCGCAGCACGCTATAACGCTGCGCGCCGAGCCCACACCGTCCGAGTACTCACAGAGCCAAGAAGGAACCGAATTGTGAGGATATGACCTCGCTATGTAGCCCTCCCCGAGGCTACCCTACGCTGTCCGTGACAAAATAATGCATGTTTTCCACCTAGCTATTTTTGACACCATCCCGAATTCGAGCCACCAAAATCCGTGATACGCGCTTTACACCCGCTTTACTCTCCGAGAGCGCTGACACTCGCCGACGTGGTCACTTTTTTCGCCATTTTGGGCGGAAAATTTATGCTGCCTAACCAAAGTTCGTGTGTTATTGCTTGCCATCGCCATGGCGCTTCACCCGACTAAAAATACAAAAGGGTGTGATATCAGAAAATTGAACTAGCGGGTTAACTCCAATTTATGCTGCCTTATTTCTTGTTAGTAATGGTTATACTTCTAGAAACTATTAATTAAAAGATTGCATTTTTGAAATAATCATTGTATAACATATTGTTCAAACATTCTTAATTTCCTATCTGAGTGATGTAGTCCATCCTTACAATATTTTTTGACATATTGTATCATGCTAGCCCCTCGCGGCATTTCCAGCACATCAAGTTGGAGCCATAGTCATCGCTTTACCGCTGCCTTTTAGGAGCCACCCCAAAAAAAAGCCATACGTGTTTACACCCTTTTTTGCTCGTCCCGGGCGCTTTGGGACACTCGCATGGTCGCCGCCATTTTGGGCGGAAAATTCCACCGCCATGCCAAAACAGGTGTGTTATTGCTCACCATCGCCACGGCGCTCCCCGACAAAAAATACAAAATTCAGGAGTCAAAACAAAGAACGGCGCAGACCAAATCTCGGCCGAAAACAAAATTTCAGCCCGTGAGGGGTGTGACAGACAGAGCGGCAAGGACATCGATATATGGCAAACATGTGTTGCTCAGGCGTAGGCCTTCCGCAAAAAGGGCGCAGACATGTTATATGCGCGCGGCCGAGCCCGACCCACACGCTGCAGGTGACGGCCCTTCCTCTCCTAATGAGGCTTCCGACGGATCGGAGCCGCCGATCGGAGCTCGCGGCCCCATGCCGCTGGAGCCGCCCCTCGTGCCATCCCACGCCCCCGATAAAAATTACGTGAAAGTGCCACAAATTTTGACAAGTATGGAATATGCGCGATTAACTTCGCGGTTTACGCTGCTTATACCTTCGGCGCGACCGAGGCACTCCCCGCCACACTAATGTTTCGCGATTTCGCCCGGAAAATCTTTGGCGGAAAAATTAGGTCGCGGAGGATCCGGACGAGCGTGATGGAGGTAGAGCGAGGGGCGGGGGGTAGAGCAAGCGGGGGGCATGGACCCACAAGCACGAGGGCGGTTGAAGTTGGCATTGTGTCGCAGCAGCACGCTATAACGCTGCGCGCCGAGCCCACACCGTCCGAGTACTCACAGAGCCAAGAAGGAACCGAATTGTGAGGATATGACCTCGCTATGTAGCCCTCCCCGAGGCTACCCTACGCTGTCCGTGACAAAATAATGCATGTTTTCCACCTAGCTATTTTTGACACCATCCCGAATTCGAGCCACCAAAATCCGTGATACGCGCTTACACCCGCTTTACCTCCGAGAGCTGCTGACACTCGCCGACGTGGTCACTTTTTCGCCATTTTGGGCGGAAAATTTATGCTGCCTAACCAAAGTTCGTGTGTTATTGCTTGCATCGCCATGGCGCTTCACCCGACTAAAAATACAAAAGGGTGTGATATCAGAAAATTGAACTAGCGGGTTAACTGCCAATTTATGCTGCCTTTATTTCTTGTTAGTAATGGTTATACTTCTAGAAACTATTAATTAAAAGATTGCATTTTGAAATAATCATTGTATAACATATTGTTCAAACATTCTTAATTTCCTATCTGAGTGATGTAGTCCATCCTTACAATATTTTTTGACATATTGTATCATGCTAGTTCTCGCTGCATTTCCAAAGACATCAAGTTGGAGCCATAGTCATCGCTTTACCACCGCAGGCCTTTTAGGAGCCACCCCAAAAAAAAGCCATACGTGTTTACACCTTTTTTGCTCGCCCCGGCGCTTTGACACTCTCGTCATGGTCGCCGCCATTTTGGGCGGAAAATTCCACCGCCATGCCAAAACAGGGTGTGTTATTGCTCACCATCGCCACGGCGCTCTCCCCGACAAAAAATACAAAATTCAGGAGTCAAAACAAAGAACGGCGCTGACCAAATCTCGGCCGAAAACAAAATTTCAGCCCGTGAGGGGTGTGACAGACAGAGCGGCAAGGACATCGATATATGGCAAACATGTGTCGCCTGCAGGCGTAGGCCTTCCGCAAAAAGGGCGCAGACATAATGCGTAAGGCCGAGCCCGACCCACACGCTGCAGGTGACGGCCCTTCCTCTCCTAATGAGGCTTCCGACGGATCGGAGCCGCTCGATCGGAGCTCGCGGCCCCATGCCGCTGGAGCCGCCCCGTGTGCATCCCACGCCCCGATAAAAATTACGTGAAAGTGCCACAAATTTTGACAAGTATGGAATATGCGCGATTAACTTCGCGGTTTACGCTGCTTATACCTTCGGCGCGACTGAGGCACTCCCCGCCACACTAATGTTTCGCAGATTTCGCGCCGGAAAATCTTTGGCGGAAAAATTAGGTCGCGGAGGATCCGGACGAGCGTGATGGAGGTAGAGCGAGGGGCGGGAGGGTAGAGCAAGCGGGGGGCATGGACCCACAAGCACGAGGGCGGTTGAAGTTGGCATTGTGTCGCAGCACGCTATAACGCTGCGCGCCGAGCCCACACCGTCCGAGTACTCACAGAGCCAAGAAGGAACCGAATTGTGAGGATATGACCTCGCTATGTAGCCCTCCCCGAGGCTACCCTACGCTGTCCGTGACAAAATAATGCATGTTTTCCACCTAGCTATTTTTGACACCATCCCGAATTCGAGCCACCAAAATCCGGATACGCGCTTTACACCCGCTTTACTCTCCGAGAGCGCTGACACTCGCCGACGTGGTCACTTTTTTCGCCATTTTGGGCGGAAAATTTATGCTGCCTAACCAAAGTTCGTGTGTTATTGCTTGCCATCGCCATGGCGCTTCACCCGACTAAAAATACAAAAGGGTGTGATATCAGTAAAATTGAACTAGCGGGTTAACTGCCAATTTATGCTGCCTTATTTCTTGTTAGTAATGGTTATACTTCTAGAAACTATTAATTAAAAGATTGCATTTTGAAATAATCATTGTATAACATATTGTTCAAACATTCTTAATTTCCTATCTGAGTGATGTAGTCCATCCTTACAATATTTTTGACATATTGTATCATGCTAGTTCTCGCATTTCCAAAGACATCAAGTTGGAGCCATAGTCATCGCTTTACCGCTGCGGCCTTTTAGGAGCCACCCCAAAAAAAAGCCATACGTGTTTACACCCTTTTTTGCTCGTCCCGGGCTTTGGGACACTCGTCTCGCTGGTCGCCGCCATTTTGGGCGGAAAATTCCACCGCCATGCCAAAACAGGGTGTGTTATTGCTCACCACGCCACGGCGCTCCCCGACAAAAAATACAAAATTCAGGAGTCAAAACAAAGAACGGCGCTGCACCAAATCTCGGCCGAAAACAAAATTTCAGCCCGTGAGGGGTGTGACAGACAGAGCGGCAAGGACATCGATATATGGCAAACATGTGTCGCCTCAGGCGTAGGCCTTCCGCAAAAAGGGCGCAGACAAGTATAATGCGCGGGCCGAGCCCGACCCACACGCTGCAGGTGACGGCCCTTCCTCTCCTAATGAGGCTTCCGACGGATCGGAGCCGCTCGATCGGAGCTCAAGCCCCCATGCCGCTGGAGCCGCCCCGTGCCATCCCACGCCCCCGATAAAAATTACGTGAAAGTGCCACAAATTTTGACAAGTATGGAATATGCGCGATTAACTTCGCGGTTTACGCTGCTTATACCTTCGGCGCGACTGAGGCACTCCCCGCCACACTAATGTTTCGCGATTTCGCGCCGGAAAATCTTTGGCGGAAAAATTAGGTCGCGGAGGATCCGGACGAGCGTGATGGAGGTAGAGCGAGGGGCGGGAGGGTAGAGCAAGCGGGGGGCATGGACCCACAAGCACGAGGGCGGTTGAAGTTGGCATTGTGTCGCAGCACGCTATAACGCTGCGCGCCGAGCCCACACCGTCCGAGTACTCACAGAGCCAAGAAGGAACCGAATTGTGAGGATATGACCTCGCTATGTAGCCCTCCCGAGGCTACCCTACGCTGTCCGTGACAAAATAATGCATGTTTTCCACCTAGCTATTTTTGACACCATCCCGAATTCGAGCCACCAAAACTCCGGATACGCGCTTTACACCCGCTTTACTCTCCGAGAGCTGCTGACACTCGCCGACGTGGTCACTTTTTTCGCCATTTTGGGCGGAAAATTTATGCTGCCTAACCAAAGTTCGTGTGTTATTGCTTGCATCGCCATGGCGCTTCACCCGACTAAAAATACAAAAGGGTGTGATATCAGTAAAATTGAACTAGCGGGTTAACTCCAATTTATGCTGCCTTTATTTCTTGTTAGTAATGGTTATACTTCTAGAAACTATTAATTAAAAGATTGCATTTTTGAAATAATCATTGTATAACATATTGTTCAAACATTCTTAATTTCCTATCTGAGTGATGTAGTCCATCCTCACAATATTTTTTGACATATTGTATCATGCTAGTTCTCGCGCATTTCCAAAGACATCAAGTTGGAGCCATAGTCATCGCTTTACCGCTGCGGCCTTTTAGGAGCCACCCCAAAAAAAGCCATACGTGTTTACACCCTTTTTTGCTCGCCCCGGCGCTTTGGACACTCGCTCATGGTCGCCGCCATTTTGGGCGGAAAATTCCACCGCCATGCCAAAACAGGGTGTGTTATTGCTCACCATCGCCACGGCGCTCCCGACAAAAAATACAAAATTCAGGAGTCAAAACAAAGAACGGCGCTGCACCAAATCTCGGCCGAAAACAAAATTTCAGCCCGTGAGGGGTGTGACAGACAGAGCGGCAAGGACATCGATATATGGCAAACATGTGTCGCCTGCGGCGTAGGCCTTCCGCAAAAAGGGCGCAGACAAGTTATAATGCGCGGGCCGAGTCCGACCCACACGCTGCAGGTGACGGCCCTTCCTCTCCTAATGAGGCTTCCGACGGATCGGAGCCGCTCGATCGGAGCTCGCGGCCCCATGCCGCTGGAGCCGCCCCGTGCCATCCCACGCCCCGATAAAAATTACGTGAAAGTGCCACAAATTTTGACAAGTATGGAATATGCGCGATTAACTTCGCGGTTTACGCTGCTTATACCTTCGGCGCGACCGAGGCACTCCCCGCCACACTAATGTTTCGCAGATTTCGCCGGAAAATCTTTGGCGGAAAAATTAGGTCGCGGAGGATCCGGACGAGCGTGATGGAGGTAGAGCGAGGGGCGGGAGGGTAGAGCAAGCGGGGGGCATGGACCCACAAGCACGAGGGCGGTTGAAGTTGGCATTGTGTCGCAGCACGCTATAACGCTGCGCGCCGAGCCCACACCGTCCGAGTACTCACAGAGCCAAGAAGGAACCGAATTGAGGATATGACCTCGCTATGTAGCCCTCCCCGAGGCTACCCTACGCTGTCCGTGACAAAATAATGCATGTTTTCCACCTAGCTATTTTTGACACCATCCCGAATTCGAGCCACCAAAATCCGTGATACGCGCTTTACACCCGCTTTACCTCCGAGAGCTGCTGACACTCGCCGACGTGGTCACTTTTTTCGCCATTTTGGGCGGAAAATTTGCGCTGCCTAACCAAAGTTCGTGTGTTATTGCTTGCATCGCCATGGCGCTTCACCCGACTAAAAATACAAAAGGGTGTGATATCAGTAAAATTGAACTAGCGGGTTAACTGCCAATTTATGCTGCTTTTATTTCTTGTTAGTAATGGTTATACTTCTAGAAACTATTAATTAAAAGATTGCATTTTGAAATAATCATTGTATAACATATTGTTCAAACATTCTTAATTTCCTATCTGAGTGATGTAGTCCATCCTCACAATATTTTTGACATATTGTATCATGCTAGTTCTCGCGCATTTCCAAAGACATCAAGTTGGAGCCATAGTCATCGCTTTACCGCTGCCTTTTAGGAGCCACCCCAAAAAAAAGCCATACGTGTTTACACCCTTTTTTGCTCGTCCCCGGCGCTGGGACACTCGCCTCATGGTCGCCGCCATTTTGGGCGGAAAATTCCACCGCCATGCCAAAACAGGTGTGTTATTGCTCACCATCGCCACGGCGCTCCCCGACAAAAAATACAAAATTCAGGAGTCAAAACAAAGAACGGCGCTGCACCAAATCTCGGCCGAAAACAAAATTTCAGCCCGTGAGGGGTGTGACAGACAGAGCGGCAAGGACATCGATATATGGCAAACATGTGTCGCCTCAGGCGTAGGCCTTCCGCAAAAAGGGCGCAGACATGTTATAATGCGCGGCCGAGTCCGACCCACACGCTGCAGGTGACGGCCCTTCCTCTCCTAATGAGGCTTCCGACGGATCGGAGCCGCTCGATCGGAGCTCGCGGCCCCATGCCGCTGGAGCCGCCCCGTGCCATCCCACGCCCCCGATAAAAATTACGTGAAAGTGCCACAAATTTTGACAAGTATGGAATATGCGCGATTAACTTCGGTTTACGCTGCTTATACCTTCGGCGCGACTGAGGCACTCCCCGCCACACTAATGTTTCGCGATTTCGCCGCCGGAAAATCTTTGGCGGAAAAATTAGGTCGCGGAGGATCCGGACGAGCGTGATGGAGGTAGAGCGAGGGGCGGGAGGGTAGAGCAAGCGGGGGGCATGGACCCACAAGCACGAGGGCGGTTGAAGTTGGCATTGTGTCGCAGCACGCTATAACGCTGCGCGCCGAGCCCACACCGTCCGAGTACTCACAGAGCCAAGAAGGAACCGAATTGTGAGGATATGACCTCGCTATGTAGCCCTCCCCGAGGCTACCCTACGCTGTCCGTGACAAAATAATGCATGTTTTCCACCTAGCTATTTTTGACACCATCCCGAATTCGAGCCACCAAAACTCCGTGATACGCGCTTTACACCCGCTTTACCTCCGAGAGCTGCTGACACTCGCCGACGTGGTCACTTTTTTCGCCATTTTGGGCGGAAAATTTATGCTGCCTAACCAAAGTTCGTGTGTTATTGCTTGCATCGCCATGGCGCTTCACCCGACTAAAAATACAAAAGGGTGTGATATCAGTAAAATTGAACTAGCGGGTTAACTGCCAATTTATGCTGCCTTTATTTCTTGTTAGTAATGGTTATACTTCTAGAAACTATTAATTAAAAGATTGCATTTTGAAATAATCATTGTATAACATATTGTTCAAACATTCTTAATTTCCTATCTGAGTGATGTAGTCCATCCTCACAATATTTTTTGACATATTGTATCATGCTAGTTCTCGCGCATTTCCAAAGACATCAAGTTGGAGCCATAGTCATCGCTTTACCGCTGCGTTTTTAGGAGCCACCCCAAAAAAAAGCCATACGTGTTTACACCCTTTTTTGCTCGTCCCGGCGCTTTTGGGACACTCGCTCGCTGGTCGCCGCCATTTTGGGCGGAAAATTCCACCGCCATGCCAAAACAGGGTGTGTTATTGCTCACCATCGCCACGGCGCTCCCCGACAAAAAATACAAAATTCAGGAGTCAAAACAAAGAACGGCGCTGACCAAATCTCGGCCGAAAACAAAATTTCAGCCCGTGAGGGGTGTGACAGACAGAGCGGCAAGGACATCGATATATGGCAAACATGTGTTGCCAGGCGTAGGCCTTCCGCAAAAAGGGCGCAGATGTTATAATGCGCGCGGCCGAGCCCGACCCACACGCTGCAGGTGACGGCCCTTCCTCTCCTAATGAGGCTTCCGACGGATCGGAGCCGCTCGATCGGAGCTCAAGGCCCCATGCCGCTGGAGCCGCCCCTCGTGCCATCCCACGCCCCCGATAAAAATTACGTGAAAGTGCCACAAATTTTGACAAGTATGGAATATGCGCGATTAACTTCGCGGTTTACGCTGCTTATACCTTCGGCGCGACTGAGGCACTCCCCGCCACACTAATGTTTCGCGTACTTTCGTGCCGGAAAATCTTTGGCGGAAAAATTAGGTCGCGGAGGATCCGGACGAGCGTGATGGAGGTAGAGCGAGGGGCCGGGGAGGGGTAGAGCAAGCGGGGGGCATGGACCCACAAGCACGTAGGGCGGTTGAAGTTGGCATTGTGTCGCAGCACGCTATAACGCTGCGCGCCGAGCCCACACCGTCCGAGTACTCACAGAGCCAAGAAGGAACCGAATTGTGAGGATATGACCTCGCTATGTAGCCCTCCCCGAGGCTACCCTACGTTGTCCGTGACAAAAATAATGCATGTTTTCCACCTAGCTATTTTTGACACCATCCCGGAATTCGGAGCCACCAAAATCCGTGATACGTGCCTACACCCGTTTTACTCCTCCGAGAGCTTCGGACACTCGCCGACGTGGTCACTTTTTTCGCCATTTTGGGCGGAAAATTTATGCTGCCTAACCAAAGTTCGTGTGTTATTGCTTGCATCGCCATGGCGCTTCACCCGACTAAAAATACAAAAGGGTGTGATATCAGTAAAATTGAACTAGCGGGTTAACTGCCAATTTATGCTGCCTTATTTCTTGTTAGTAATGGTTATACTTCTAGAAACTATTAATTAAAAGATTGCATTTTGAAATAATCATTGTATAACATATTGTTCAAACATTCTTAATTTCCTATCTGAGTGATGTAGTCCATCCTCACAATATTTTTGACATATTGTATCATGCTAGTTCTCGCTGCATTTCCAAAGACATCAAGTTGGAGCCATAGTCATCGCTTTACCGCTGCGGCCTTTTAGGAGCCACCCCAAAAAAAAGCCATACGTGTTTACACCCTTTTTGCTCGTCCCGGGCGCTTTGGGACACTCGCTCATGGTCGCCGCCATTTTGGGCGGAAAATTCCACCGCCATGCCAAAACAGGTGTGTTATTGCTCACCATCGCCACGGCGCCTCCCCGACAAAAAATACAAAATTCAGGAGTCAAAACAAAGAACGGCGCTGACCAAATCTCGGCCGAAAACAAAATTTCAGCCCGTGAGGGGTGTGACAGACAGAGCGGCAAGGACATCGATATATGGCAAACATGTGTCGCCTCAGGCGTAGGCCTTCCGCAAAAAGGGCGCAGATGTTATAATGCGCGCGGCCGAGCCCGACCCACACGCTGCAGGTGACGGCCCTTCCTCTCCTAATGAGGCTTCCGACGGATCGGAGCCGCTCGATCGGAGCTCGCGGCCCCATGCCGCTGGAGCCGCCCCGTGCCATCCCACGCCCCGATAAAAATTACGTGAAAGTGCCACAAATTTTGACAAGTATGGAATATGCGCGATTAACTTCGCGGTTTACGCTGCTTATACCTTCGGCGCGACTGAGGCACTCCCCGCCACACTAATGTTTCGCAGATTTCGCGCCGGAAAATCTTTGGCGGAAAAATTAGGTCGCGGAGGATCCGGACGAGCGTGATGGAGGTAGAGCGAGGGGCGGGAGGGTAGAGCAAGCGGGGGGCATGGACCCACAAGCACGAGGGCGGTTGAAGTTGGCATTGTGTCGCAGCACGCTATAACGCTGCGCGCCGAGCCCACACCGTCCGAGTACTCACAGAGCCAAGAAGGAACCGAATTGTGAGGATATGACCTCGCTATGTAGCCCTCCCCGAGGCTACCCTACGCTGTCCGTGACAAAATAATGCATGTTTTCCACCTAGCTATTTTTGACACCATCCCGAATTCGAGCCACCAAAATCCGTGATACGCGCTTACACCCGCTTTACTCTCCGAGAGCTGCTGACACTCGCCGACGTGGTCACTTTTTCGCCATTTTGGGCGGAAAATTTATGCTGCCTAACCAAAGTTCGTGTGTTATTGCTTGCATCGCCATGGCGCTTCACCCGACTAAAAATACAAAAGGGTGTGATATCAGTAAAATTGAACTAGCGGGTTAACTGCCAATTTATGCTGCCTTTATTTCTTGTTAGTAATGGTTATACTTCTAGAAACTATTAATTAAAAGATTGCATTTTGAAATAATCATTGTATAACATATTGTTCAAACATTCTTAATTTCCTATCTGAGTGATGTAGTCCATCCTCACAATATTTTTGACATATTGTATCATGCTAGTTCTCGCATTTCCAAAGACATCAAGTTGGAGCCATAGTCATCGCTTTACCGCTGCCTTTTTAGGAGCCACCCCAAAAAAAAGCCATACGTGTTTACACCCTTTTTTGCTCGCCCCGGCGCTTTGGACACTCGCTCATGGTCGCCGCCATTTTGGGCGGGAAAATTCCACCGTCATGCCAAAACAGGGTGTGTTATTGCTCACCATCGCCACGGCGTCTCCCCGACAAAAAATACAAAATTCAGGGAGTCAAAAACAAAGAACGTGCGCGGCACCAAATCTCGGGCCGGAAAACAAAATTTCAGCCCGTGAGGGGTGTGACAGGACAGAGCGGCAAGGACATCGATATATGGCAAACATGTGTCGCCTCAGGCGTAGGCCTTCCGCAAAAAGGGCGCAGACATGTTATAATGCGCGCGCCGAGCCCGACCCACACGCTGCAGGTGACGGCCCTTCCTCTCCTAATGAGGCTTCCGACGGATCGGAGCCGCTCGATCGGAGCTCAAGGCCCCATGCCGCTGGAGCCGCCCCGTGCCATCCCACGCCCCGATAAAAATTACGTGAAAGTGCCACAAATTTTGACAAGTATGGAATATGCGCGATTAACTTCGCGTTTACGCTGCTTATACCTTCGGCGCGACCGAGGCACTCCCCGCCACACTAATGTTTCGCAGATTTCGCCGGAAAATCTTTGGCGGAAAAATTAGGTCGCGGAGGATCCGGACGAGCGTGATGGAGGTAGAGCGAGGGGCGGGAGGGTAGAGCAAGCGGGGGGCATGGACCCACAAGCACGAGGGCGGTTGAAGTTGGCATTGTGTCGCAGCACGCTATAACGCTGCGCGCCGAGCCCACACCGTCCGAGTACTCACAGAGCCAAGAAGGAACCGAATTGTGAGGATATGACCTCGCTATGTAGCCCTCCCCGAGGCTACCCTACGCTGTCCGTGACAAAAATAATGCATGTTTTCCACCTAGCTATTTTTGACACCATCCCGAATTCGAGCCACCAAAATCCGTGATACGCGCTTTACACCCGCTTTACTCTCCGAGAGCTGCTGACACTCGCCGACGTGGTCACTTTTTTCGCCATTTTGGGCGGAAAATTTATGCTGCCTAACCAAAGTTCGTGTGTTATTGCTTGCATCGCCATGGCGCTTCACCCGACTAAAAATACAAAAGGGTGTGATATCTGTAAAATTGAACTAGCGGGTTAACTGCCAATTTATGCTGCCTTTATTTCTTGTTAGTAATGGTTATACTTCTAGAAACTATTAATTAAAAGATTGCATTTTGAAATAATCATTGTATAACATATTGTTCAAACATTCTTAATTTCCTATCTGAGTGATGTAGTCCATCCTCACAATATTTTTTGACATATTGTATCATGCTAGTTCTCGCTGCATTTCCAAAGACATCAAGTTGGAGCCATAGTCATCGCTTTACCGCTGCCTTTTAGGAGCCACCCCAAAAAAAAGCCATACGTGTTTACACCCTTTTTTGCTCGCCCCGGGCGCTTTGGACACTCGCTCATGGTCGCCGCCATTTTGGGCGGAAAATTCCACCGCCATGCCAAAACAGGGTGTGTTATTGCTCACCATCGCCACGGCGCTCTCCGACAAAAAATACAAAATTCAGGAGTCAAAACAAAGAACGGCGCAGACCAAATCTCGGCCGAAAACAAAATTTCAGCCCGTGAGGGGTGTGACAGACAGAGCGGCAAGGACATCGATATATGGCAAACATGTGTCGCCTCAGGCGTAGGCCTTCCGCAAAAAGGGCGCAGACAAGTTATAATGCGCGGCCGAGCCCGACCCACACGCTGCAGGTGACGGCCCTTCCTCTCCTAATGAGGCTTCCGACGGATCGGAGCCGCTCGATCGGAGCTCAAGGCCCCATGCCGCTGAGCCGCCCCGTGCCATCCCACGCCCCGATAAAAATTACGTGAAAGTGCCACAAATTTTGACAAGTATGGAATATGCGCGATTAACTTCGCGTTTACGCTGCTTATACCTTCGGCGCGACTGGCACTCCCCGCCACACTAATGTTTCGCAGATTTCGCCGGAAAATCTTTGGCGGAAAAATTAGGTCGCGGAGGATCCGGACGAGCGTGATGGAGGTAGAGCGAGGGGCGGGAGGGTAGAGCAAGCGGGGGGCATGGACCCACAAGCACGAGGGCGGTTGAAGTTGGCATTGTGTCGCAGCACACGCTATAACGCTGCGGCGCCGAGCCCACACCGTCCGAGTACTCACAGAGCCAAGAAGGAACCGAATTGTGAGGATATGACCTCGCTATGTAGCCCTCCCCGAGGCTACCCTACGCTGTCCGTGACAAAATAATGCATGTTTTCCACCTAGCTATTTTTGACACCATCCCGAATTCGAGCCACCAAAATCCGTGATACGCGCTTTACACCCGCTTTACCTCCGAGAGCTGCTGACACTCGCCGACGTGGTCACTTTTTTCGCCATTTTGGGCGGAAAATTTATGCTGCCTAACCAAAGTTCGTGTGTTATTGCTTGCCATCGCCATGGCGCTTCACCCGACTAAAAATACAAAAGGGTGTGATATCAGTAAAATTGAACTAGCGGGTTAACTCAATAATTTATGCTGCCTTTATTTCTTGTTAGTAATGGTTATACTTCTAGAAACTATTAATTAAAAGATTGCATTTTGAAATAATCATTGTATAACATATTGTTCAAACATTCTTAATTTCCTATCTGAGTGATGTAGTCCATCCTCACAATATTTTTTGACATATTGTATCATGCTAGTTCTCGCGCATTTCCAAAGACATCAAGTTGGAGCATAGTCATCGCTTTACCGCTGCGCTTTTAGGAGCCACCCCAAAAAAAAGCCATACGTGTTTACACCTTTTTTGCTCGCCCCGGGCGCTTTGGGACACTCGCTCATGGTCGCCGCCATTTTGGGCGGGAAAATTCCACCGTCATGCCAAAACAGGGTGTGTTATTGCTCACCATCGCCACGGCGTCTCCCCGACAAAAAATACAAAATTCAGGGAGTCAAAAACAAAGAACGTGCGCGGCACCAAATCTCGGGCCGGAAAACAAAATTTCAGCCCGTGAGGGGTGTGACAGGACAGAGCGGCAAGGACATCGATATATGGCAAACATGTGTTGCCTCAGGCGTAGGCCTTCCGCAAAAAGGGCGCAGATGTTATAATGCGTAAGGCCGAGCCCGACCCACACGCTGCAGGTGACGGCCCTTCCTCTCCTAATGAGGCTTCCGACGGATCGGAGCCGCTCGATCGGAGCTCGCGGCCCCATGCCGCTGGAGCCGCCCCTCGTGCCATCCCACGCCCCCGATAAAAATTACGTGAAAGTGCCACAAATTTTGACAAGTATGGAATATGCGCGATTAACTTCGCGGTTTACGCTGCTTATACCTTCGGCGCGACCGAGGCACTCCCCGCCACACTAATGTTTCGCAGATTTCGCCGGAAAATCTTTGGCGGAAAAATTAGGTCGCGGAGGATCCGGACGAGCGTGATGGAGGTAGAGCGAGGGGCGGGAGGGTAGAGCAAGCGGGGGGCATGGACCCACAAGCACGAGGGCGGTTGAAGTTGGCATTGTGTCGCAGCACGCTATAACGCTGCGCGCCGAGCCCACACCGTCCGAGTACTCACAGAGCCAAGAAGGAACCGAATTGTGAGGATATGACCTCGCTATGTAGCCCTCCCCGAGGCTACCCTACGCTGTCCGTGACAAAATAATGCATGTTTTCCACCTAGCTATTTTTGACACCATCCCGAATTCGAGCCACCAAAACCGTGATACGCGTTTACACCCGCTTTACCTCCGAGAGCGCTGACACTCGCCGACGTGGTCACTTTTTTCGCCATTTTGGGCGGAAAATTTATGCTGCCTAACCAAAGTTCGTGTGTTATTGCTTGCATCGCCATGGCGCTTCACCCGACTAAAAATACAAAAGGGTGTGATATCAGTAAAATTGAACTAGCGGGTTAACTCAATAATTTATGCTGCCTTTATTTCTTGTTAGTAATGGTTATACTTCTAGAAACTATTAATTAAAAGATTGCATTTTGAAATAATCATTGTATAACATATTGTTCAAACATTCTTAATTTCCTATCTGAGTGATGTAGTCCATCCTCACAATATTTTTTGACATATTGTATCATGCTAGTTCTCGCTGCATTTCCAAAGACATCAAGTTGGAGCCATAGTCATCGCTTTACCGCTGCGTTTTTAGGAGCCACCCCAAAAAAAAGCCATACGTGTTTACACCCTTTTTTGCTCGTCCCGGGGCGCTTTGGGACACTCGCCTCATGGTCGCCGCCATTTTGGGCGGAAAATTCCACCGCCATGCCAAAACAGGTGTGTTATTGCTCACCATCGCCACGGCGTCTCCCCGACAAAAAATACAAAATTCAGGGAGTCAAAAACAAAGAACGTGCGCGGCACCAAATCTCGGGCCGGAAAACAAAATTTCAGCCCGTGAGGGGTGTGACAGGACAGAGCGGCAAGGACATCGATATATGGCAAACATGTGTCGCTCAGGCGTAGGCCTTCCGCAAAAAGGGCGCAGATGTTATAATGCGCGCGGCCGAGCCCGACCCACACGCTGCAGGTGACGGCCCTTCCTCTCCTAATGAGGCTTCCGACGGATCGGAGCCGCTCGATCGGAGCTCGGCCCCATGCCGCTGGAGCCGCCCCGTGCCATCCCACGCCCCCGATAAAAATTACGTGAAAGTGCCACAAATTTTGACAAGTATGGAATATGCGCGATTAACTTCGCGTTTACGCTGCTTATACCTTCGGCGCGACTGAGGCACTCCCCGCCACACTAATGTTTCGCGATTTCGCCGGAAAATCTTTGGCGGAAAAATTAGGTCGCGGAGGATCCGGACGAGCGTGATGGAGGTAGAGCGAGGGGCGGGAGGGTAGAGCAAGCGGGGGGCATGGACCCACAAGCACGAGGGCGGTTGAAGTTGGCATTGTGTCGCAGCACGCTATAACGCTGCGCGCCGAGCCCACACCGTCCGAGTACTCACAGAGCCAAGAAGGAACCGAATTGTGAGGATATGACCTCGCTATGTAGCCCTCCCGAGGCTACCCTACGCTGTCCGTGACAAAATAATGCATGTTTTCCACCTAGCTATTTTTGACACCATCCCGAATTCGAGCCACCAAAATCCGTGATACGTGCTTTACACCCGCTTTACTCTCCGAGAGCGCTGACACTCGCCGACGTGGTCACTTTTTTCGCCATTTTGGGCGGAAAATTTGCGCTGCCTAACCAAAGTTCGTGTGTTATTGCTTGCATCGCCATGGCGCTTCACCCGACTAAAAATACAAAAGGGTGTGATATCAGTAAAATTGAACTAGCGGGTTAACTCAAATTTATGCTGCCTTATTTCTTGTTAGTAATGGTTATACTTCTAGAAACTATTAATTAAAAGATTGCATTTTGAAATAATCATTGTATAACATATTGTTCAAACATTCTTAATTTCCTATCTGAGTGATGTAGTCCATCCTCACAATATTTTTGACATATTGTATCATGCTAGTTCTCGCGCATTTCCAAAGACATCAAGTTGGAGCCATAGTCATCGCTTTACCGCTGCGTTTTTAGGAGCCACCCCAAAAAAAAGCCATACGTGTTTACACCCTTTTTTGCTCGTCCCGGGCGCTTTGGGACACTCGTCATGGTCGCCGCCATTTTGGGCGGAAAATTCCACCGCCATGCCAAAACAGGGTGTGTTATTGCTCACCATCGCCACGGCGCTCTCCCCGACAAAAAATACAAAATTCAGGAGTCAAAACAAAGAACGGCGCTGCAGACCAAATCTCGGCCGAAAACAAAATTTCAGCCCGTGAGGGGTGTGACAGACAGAGCGGCAAGGACATCGATATATGGCAAACATGTGTCGCCTCAGGCGTAGGCCTTCCGCAAAAAGGGCGCAGATGTTATAATGCGCGCGGCCGAGCCCGACCCACACGCTGCAGGTGACGGCCCTTCCTCTCCTAATGAGGCTTCCGACGGATCGGAGCCGCTCGATCGGAGCTCGCGGCCCCATGCCGCTGGAGCCGCCCCGTGCCATCCCACGCCCCGATAAAATTACGTGAAAGTGCCACAAATTTTGACAAGTATGGAATATGCGCGATTAACTTCGCGTTTACGCTGCTTATACCTTCGGCGCGACTGAGGCACTCCCCGCCACACTAATGTTTCGCGATTTCGCCGGAAAATCTTTGGCGGAAAAATTAGGTCGCGGAGGATCCGGACGAGCGTGATGGAGGTAGAGCGAGGGGCGGGAGGGTAGAGCAAGCGGGGGGCATGGACCCACAAGCACGAGGGCGGTTGAAGTTGGCATTGTGTCGCAGCACGCTATAACGCTGCGCGCCGAGCCCACACCGTCCGAGTACTCACAGAGCCAAGAAGGAACCGAATTGTGAGGATATGACCTCGCTATGTAGCCCTCCCCGAGGCTACCCTACGTTGTCCGTGACAAAATAATGCATGTTTTCCACCTAGCTATTTTTGACACCATCCCGAATTCGAGCCACCAAAATCCGTGATACGCGCTTTACACCCGCTTTACTCCGAGAGCTGCTGACACTCGCCGACGTGGTCACTTTTTCGCCATTTTGGGCGGAAAATTTATGCTGCCTAACCAAAGTTCGTGTGTTATTGCTTGCATCGCCATGGCGCTTCACCCGACTAAAAATACAAAAGGGTGTGATATCGTAAAATTGAACTAGCGGGTTAACTGCCAATTTATGCTGCTTTTATTTCTTGTTAGTAATGGTTATACTTCTAGAAACTATTAATTAAAAGATTGCATTTTTGAAATAATCATTGTATAACATATTGTTCAAACATTCTTAATTTCCTATCTGAGTGATGTAGTCCATCCTCACAATATTTTTTGACATATTGTATCATGCTAGTTCTCGCTGCATTTCCAAAGACATCAAGTTGGAGCCATAGTCATCGCTTTACCGCAGCCTTTTTAGGAGCCACCCCAAAAAAAAGCCATACGTGTTTACACCTTTTTTGCTCGCCCCGGGCGCTTTGGGACACTCGCTCATGGTCGCCGCCATTTTGGGCGGAAAATTCCACCGCCATGCCAAAACAGGTGTGTTATTGCTCACCATCGCCACGGCGCTCTCCCGACAAAAAATACAAAATTCAGGAGTCAAAACAAAGAACGGCGCTGACCAAATCTCGGCCGAAAACAAAATTTCAGCCCGTGAGGGGTGTGACAGACAGAGCGGCAAGGACATCGATATATGGCAAACATGTGTCGCCTCAGGCGTAGGGCCTTCCGCAAAAAGGGCGCAGACATAATAATGCGCGCGGCCGAGTCCGACCCACACGCTGCAGGTGACGGCCCTTCCTCTCCTAATGAGGCTTCCGACGGATCGGAGCCGCTCGATCGGAGCTCGCGGCCCCATGCCGCTGGAGCCGCCCCTCGTGCCATCCCACGCCCCGATAAAAATTACGTGAAAGTGCCACAAATTTTGACAAGTATGGAATATGCGCGATTAACTTCGCGTTTACGCTGCTTATACCTTCGGCGCGACCTGAGGCACTCCCCGCCACACTAATGTTTCGCGATTTCGCCGGAAAATCTTTGGCGGAAAAATTAGGTCGCGGAGGATCCGGACGAGCGTGATGGAGGTAGAGCGAGGGGCGGGAGGGTAGAGCAAGCGGGGGGCATGGACCCACAAGCACGAGGGCGGTTGAAGTTGGCATTGTGTCGCAGCACGCTATAACGCTGCGCGCCGAGCCCACACCGTCCGAGTACTCACAGAGCCAAGAAGGAACCGAATTGAGGATATGACCTCGCTATGTAGCCCTCCCCGAGGCTACCCTACGTTGTCCGTGACAAAATAATGCATGTTTTCCACCTAGCTATTTTTGACACCATCCCGAATTCGAGCCACCAAAATCCGTGATACGCGCTTACACCCGCTTTACTCTCCGAGAGCGCTGACACTCGCCGACGTGGTCACTTTTTTCGCCATTTTGGGCGGAAAATTTATGCTGCCTAACCAAAGTTCGTGTGTTATTGCTTGCATCGCCATGGCGCTTCACCCGACTAAAAATACAAAAGGGTGTGATATCAGAAAATTGAACTAGCGGGTTAACTGCCAATTTATGCTGCCTTATTTCTTGTTAGTAATGGTTATACTTCTAGAAACTATTAATTAAAAGATTGCATTTTGAAATAATCATTGTATAACATATTGTTCAAACATTCTTAATTTCCTATCCGAGTGATGTAGTCCATCCTCACAATATTTTTGACATATTGTATCATGCTAGTTCTCGCGCATTTCCAAAGACATCAAGTTGGAGCCATAGTCATCGCTTTACACGCTGCCTTTTAGGAGCCACCCCAAAAAAAAGCCATACGTGTTTACACCCTTTTTTGCTCGTCCCCGGCGCTTTGGGACACTCGCTCATGGTCGCCGCCATTTTGGGCGGAAAATTCCACCGCCATGCCAAAACAGGTGTGTTATTGCTCACCATCGCCACGGCGTCTCCCCGACAAAAAATACAAAATTCAGGGAGTCAAAAACAAAGAACGTGCGCGGCACCAAATCTCGGGCCGGAAAACAAAATTTCAGCCCGTGAGGGGTGTGACAGGACAGAGCGGCAAGGACATCGATATATGGCAAACATGTGTCGCCAGGCGTAGGCCTTCCGCAAAAAGGGCGCAGATGTTATAATGCGTAAGGCCGAGCCCGACCCACACGCTGCAGGTGACGGCCCTTCCTCTCCTAATGAGGCTTCCGACGGATCGGAGCCGCTCGATCGGAGCTCAAGCCCCCATGCCGCTGGAGCCGCCCCGTGCCATCCCACGCCCCGATAAAAATTACGTGAAAGTGCCACAAATTTTGACAAGTATGGAATATGCGCGATTAACTTCGCGGTTTACGCTGCTTATACCTTCGGCGCGACCAGAGGCACTCCCGCCACACTAATGTTTCGCAGATTTCGCCGGAAAATCTTTGGCGGAAAAATTAGGTCGCGGAGGATCCGGACGAGCGTGATGGAGGTAGAGCGAGGGGCGGGAGGGTAGAGCAAGCGGGGGGCATGGACCCACAAGCACGAGGGCGGTTGAAGTTGGCATTGTGTCGCAGCACGCTATAACGCTGCGGCGCCGAGCCCACACCGTCCGAGTACTCACAGAGCCAAGAAGGAACCGAATTGTGAGGATATGACCTCGCTATGTAGCCCTCCCCGAGGCTACCCTACGCTGTCCGTGACAAAAATAATGCATGTTTTCCACCTAGCTATTTTTGACACCATCCCGAATTCGAGCCACCAAAATCCGTGATACGCGCTTTACACCCGCTTTACTCCTCCGAGAGCGCTGACACTCGCCGACGTGGTCACTTTTTTCGCCATTTTGGGCGGAAAATTTATGCTGCCTAACCAAAGTTCGTGTGTTATTGCTTGCCATCGCCATGGCGCTTCACCCGACTAAAAATACAAAAGGGTGTGATATCAGTAAAATTGAACTAGCGGGTTAACTCAATAATTTATGCTGCCTTTTATTTCTTGTTAGTAATGGTTATACTTCTAGAAACTATTAATTAAAAGATTGCATTTTGAAATAATCATTGTATAACATATTGTTCAAACATTCTTAATTTCCTATCTGAGTGATGTAGTCCATCCTCACAATATTTTTGACATATTGTATCATGCTAGTTCTCGCGCATTTCCAAAGACATCAAGTTGGAGCCATAGTCATCGCTTTACCGCTGCGCCTTTTAGGAGCCACCCCAAAAAAAAGCCATACGTGTTTACACCTTTTTTGCTCGCCCCGGCGCTTTGGGACACTCGCTCATGGTCGCCGCCATTTTGGGCGGGAAAATTCCACCGTCATGCCAAAACAGGGTGTGTTATTGCTCACCATCGCCACGGCGTCTCCCCGACAAAAAATACAAAATTCAGGGAGTCAAAAACAAAGAACGGCGCACCAAATCTCGGCCGAAAACAAAATTTCAGCCCGTGAGGGGTGTGACAGACAGAGCGGCAAGGACATCGATATATGGCAAACATGTGTCGCCTCAGGCGTAGGCCTTCCGCAAAAAGGGCGCAGACAAGTTATAATGCGCGGGCCGAGCCCGACCCACACGCTGCAGGTGACGGCCCTTCCTCTCCTAATGAGGCTTCCGACGGATCGGAGCCGCTCGATCGGAGCTCAAGGCCCCATGCCGCTGGAGCCGCCCCCGTGCCATCCCACGCCCCGATAAAAATTACGTGAAAGTGCCACAAATTTTGACAAGTATGGAATATGCGCGATTAACTTCGCGTTTACGCTGCTTATACCTTCGGCGCGACCGAGGCACTCCCCGCCACACTAATGTTTCGCGATTTCGCCGGAAAATCTTTGGCGGAAAAATTAGGTCGCGGAGGATCCGGACGAGCGTGATGGAGGTAGAGCGAGGGGCGGGAGGGTAGAGCAAGCGGGGGCATGGACCCACAAGCACGAGGGCGGTTGAAGTTGGCATTGTGTCGCAGCACGCTATAACGCTGCGCGCCGAGCCCACACCGTCCGAGTACTCACAGAGCCAAGAAGGAACCGAATTAGAGGATATGACCTCGCTATGTAGCCCTCCCCGAGGCTACCCTACGCTGTCCGTGACAAAATAATGCATGTTTTCCACCTAGCTATTTTTGACACCATCCCGAATTCGAGCCACCAAAATCCGTGATACGCGCTTTACACCCGCTTTACCTCCGAGAGCTGCTGACACTCGCCGACGTGGTCACTTTTTTCGCCATTTTGGGCGGAAAATTTATGCTGCCTAACCAAAGTTCGTGTGTTATTGCTTGCCATCGCCATGGCGCTTCACCCGACTAAAAATACAAAAGGGTGTGATATCAGTAAAATTGAACTAGCGGGTTAACTGCCAATTTATGCTGCCTTATTTCTTGTTAGTAATGGTTATACTTCTAGAAACTATTAATTAAAAGATTGCATTTTGAAATAATCATTGTATAACATATTGTTCAAACATTCTTAATTTCCTATCCGAGTGATGTAGTCCATCCTCACAATATTTTTTGACATATTGTATCATGCTAGTTCTCGCGCATTTCCAAAGACATCAAGTTGGAGCCATAGTCATCGCTTTACCGCTGCGTTTTTAGGAGCCACCCCAAAAAAAAGCCATACGTGTTTACACCTTTTTTGCTCGTCCCGGGCGCTTTGACACTCGCGTCATGGTCGCCGCCATTTTGGGCGGAAAATTCCACCGCCATGCCAAAACAGGGTGTGTTATTGCTCACCATCGCCACGGCGCTCTCCCGACAAAAAATACAAAATTCAGGAGTCAAAACAAAGAACGGCGCTGACCAAATCTCGGCCGAAAACAAAATTTCAGCCCGTGAGGGGTGTGACAGACAGAGCGGCAAGGACATCGATATATGGCAAACATGTGTTGCCAGGCGTAGGCCTTCCGCAAAAAAAGGCGCAGATGTTATAATGCGCGGCCGAGCCCGACCCACACGCTGCAGGTGACGGCCCTTCCTCTCCTAATGAGGCTTCCGACGGATCGGAGCCGCTCGATCGGAGCTCAAGGCCCCATGCCGCTGGAGCCGCCCCGTGCCATCCCACGCCCCGATAAAAATTACGTGAAAGTGCCACAAATTTTGACAAGTATGGAATATGCGCGATTAACTTCGCGGTTTACGCTGCTTATACCTTCGGCGCGACCGAGGCACTCCCCGCCACACTAATGTTTCGCAGATTTCGCCGGAAAATCTTTGGCGGAAAAATTAGGTCGCGGAGGATCCGGACGAGCGTGATGGAGGTAGAGCGAGGGGCGGGAGGGTAGAGCAAGCGGGGGGCATGGACCCACAAGCACGAGGGCGGTTGAAGTTGGCATTGTGTCGCAGCACGCTATAACGCTGCGGCGCCGAGCCCACACCGTCCGAGTACTCACAGAGCCAAGAAGGAACCGAATTGTGAGGATATGACCTCGCTATGTAGCCCTCCCCGAGGCTACCCTACGCTGTCCGTGACAAAATAATGCATGTTTTCCACCTAGCTATTTTTGACACCATCCCGAATTCGAGCCACCAAAATCCGTGATACGCGCTTTACACCCGCTTTACTCTCCGAGAGCTGCTGACACTCGCCGACGTGGTCACTTTTTCGCCATTTTGGGCGGAAAATTTGCGCTGCCTAACCAAAGTTCGTGTGTTATTGCTTGCCATCGCCATGGCGCTTCACCCGACTAAAAATACAAAAGGGTGTGATATCAGTAAAATTGAACTAGCGGGTTAACTGCCAATTTATGCTGCCTTTATTTCTTGTTAGTAATGGTTATACTTCTAGAAACTATTAATTAAAAGATTGCATTTTGAAATAATCATTGTATAACATATTGTTCAAACATTCTTAATTTCCTATCCGAGTGATGTAGTCCATCCTCACAATATTTTTTGACATATTGTATCATGCTAGTTCTCGCGCATTTCCAAAGACATCAAGTTGGAGCCATAGTCATCGCTTTACCACTGCGCTTTTTAGGAGCCACCCCAAAAAAAAGCCATACGTGTTTACACCTTTTTTGCTCGTCCCGGGCGCTTTGGGACACTCGTCATGGTCGCCGCCATTTTGGGCGGAAAATTCCACCGCCATGCCAAAACAGGTGTGTTATTGCTCACCATCGCCACGGCGCTCCCCGACAAAAAATACAAAATTCAGGAGTCAAAACAAAGAACGGCGCTGCACCAAATCTCGGCCGAAAACAAAATTTCAGCCCGTGAGGGGTGTGACAGACAGAGCGGCAAGGACATCGATATATGGCAAACATGTGTCGCTCAGGCGTAGGCCTTCCGCAAAAAGGGCGCAGACAAGTTATAATGCGCGCGCCGAGCCCGACCCACACGCTGCAGGTGACGGCCCTTCCTCTCCTAATGAGGCTTCCGACGGATCGGAGCCGCTCGATCGGAGCTCAAGGCCCCATGCCGCTGGAGCCGCCCCGGTGCCATCCCACGCCCCGATAAAAATTACGTGAAAGTGCCACAAATTTTGACAAGTATGGAATATGCGCGATTAACTTCGCGGTTTACGCTGCTTATACCTTCGGCGCGACTGAGGCACTCCCCGCCACACTAATGTTTCGCGATTTCGCGCCGGAAAATCTTTGGCGGAAAAATTAGGTCGCGGAGGATCCGGACGAGCGTGATGGAGGTAGAGCGAGGGGCGGGAGGGTAGAGCAAGCGGGGGGCATGGACCCACAAGCACGAGGGCGGTTGAAGTTGGCATTGTGTCGCAGCACGCTATAACGCTGCGCGCCGAGCCCACACCGTCCGAGTACTCACAGAGCCAAGAAGGAACCGAATTGTGAGGATATGACCTCGCTATGTAGCCCTCCCCGAGGCTACCCTACGCTGTCCGTGACAAAATAATGCATGTTTTCCACCTAGCTATTTTTGACACCATCCCGAATTCGAGCCACCAAAATCCGTGATACGCGCTTTACACCCGCTTTACTCTCCGAGAGCGCTGACACTCGCCGACGTGGTCACTTTTTTCGCCATTTTGGGCGGAAAATTTATGCTGCCTAACCAAAGTTCGTGTGTTATTGCTTGCATCGCCATGGCGCTTCACCCGACTAAAAATACAAAAGGGTGTGATATCAGTAAAATTGAACTAGCGGGTTAACTGCCAATTTATGCTGCCTTATTTCTTGTTAGTAATGGTTATACTTCTAGAAACTATTAATTAAAAGATTGCATTTTGAAATAATCATTGTATAACATATTGTTCAAACATTCTTAATTTCCTATCTGAGTGATGTAGTCCATCCTCACAATATTTTTGACATATTGTATCATGCTAGTTCTCGCATTTCCAAAGACATCAAGTTGGAGCCATAGTCATCGCTTTACCGCCGCGGCTTTTTAGGAGCCACCCCAAAAAAAAGCCATACGTGTTTACACCTTTTTTGCTCGCCCCGGGCGCTTTGGACACTCGCTCATGGTCGCCGCCATTTTGGGCGGAAAATTCCACCGCCATGCCAAAACAGGTGTGTTATTGCTCACCATCGCCACGGCGCTCCCCGACAAAAAATACAAAATTCAGGAGTCAAAACAAAGAACGGCGCAGACCAAATCTCGGCCGAAAACAAAATTTCAGCCCGTGAGGGGTGTGACAGACAGAGCGGCAAGGACATCGATATATGGCAAACATGTGTCGCTCAGGCGTAGGCCTTCCGCAAAAAGGGCGCAGACATGTTATAATGCGCAAGGCCGAGCCCGACCCACACGCTGCAGGTGACGGCCCTTCCTCTCCTAATGAGGCTTCCGACGGATCGCCGCTCGATCGGAGCTCAAGGCCCCATGCCGCTGGAGCCGCCCCTCGTGCCATCCCACGCCCCGATAAAAATTACGTGAAAGTGCCACAAATTTTGACAAGTATGGAATATGCGCGATTAACTTCGCGTTTACGCTGCTTATACCTTCGGCGCGACTGAGGCACTCCCCGCCACACTAATGTTTCGCAGATTTCGCGCCGGAAAATCTTTGGCGGAAAAATTAGGTCGCGGAGGATCCGGACGAGCGTGATGGAGGTAGAGCGAGGGGCGGGAGGGTAGAGCAAGCGGGGGGCATGGACCCACAAGCACGAGGGCGGTTGAAGTTGGCATTGTGTCGCAGCACGCTATAACGCTGCGGCGCCGAGCCCACACCGTCCGAGTACTCACAGAGCCAAGAAGGAACCGAATTGTGAGGATATGACCTCGCTATGTAGCCCTCCCCGAGGCTACCCTACGCTGTCCGTGACAAAATAATGCATGTTTTCCACCTAGCTATTTTTGACACCATCCCGAATTCGAGCCACCAAAACCGTGATACGCGCTTTACACCCGCTTTACTCTCCGAGAGCGCTGACACTCGCCGACGTGGTCACTTTTTTCGCCATTTTGGGCGGAAAATTTGCGCTGCCTAACCAAAGTTCGTGTGTTATTGCTTGCATCGCCATGGCGCTTCACCCGACTAAAAATACAAAAGGGTGTGATATCAGTAAAATTGAACTAGCGGGTTAACTGCCAATTTATGCTGCTTTATTTCTTGTTAGTAATGGTTATACTTCTAGAAACTATTAATTAAAAGATTGCATTTTGAAATAATCATTGTATAACATATTGTTCAAACATTCTTAATTTCCTATCCGAGTGATGTAGTCCATCCTCACAATATTTTTTGACATATTGTATCATGCTAGTTCTCGCGCATTTCCAAAGACATCAAGTTGGAGCCATAGTCATCGCTTTACCGCTGCCTTTTAGGAGCCACCCCAAAAAAAAGCCATACGTGTTTACACCTTTTTTGCTCGCCCCGGGCGCTTTGGGACACTCGCTCATGGCGGTCGCCGCCATTTTGGGCGGAAAATTCCACCGCCATGCCAAAACAGGGTGTGTTATTGCTCACCATCGCCACGGCGCTCCCCGACAAAAAATACAAAATTCAGGAGTCAAAACAAAGAACGGCGCTGACCAAATCTCGGCCGAAAACAAAATTTCAGCCCGTGAGGGGTGTGACAGACAGAGCGGCAAGGACATCGATATATGGCAAACATGTGTCGCTCAGGCGTAGGCCTTCCGCAAAAAGGGCGCAGATGTTATAATGCGCGGCCGAGCCCGACCCACACGCTGCAGTGACGGCCCTTCCTCTCCTAATGAGGCTTCCGACGGATCGGAGCCGCTCGATCGGAGCTCAAGGCCCCATGCCGCTGGAGCCGCCCCGTGCCATCCCACGCCCCCGATAAAAATTACGTGAAAGTGCCACAAATTTTGACAAGTATGGAATATGCGCGATTAACTTCGCGTTTACGCTGCTTATACCTTCGGCGCGACCGAGGCACTCCCCGCCACACTAATGTTTCGCGATTTCGCCCGGAAAATCTTTGGCGGAAAAATTAGGTCGCGGAGGATCCGGACGAGCGTGATGGAGGTAGAGCGAGGGGCGGGAGGGTAGAGCAAGCGGGGGGCATGGACCCACAAGCACGAGGGCGGTTGAAGTTGGCATTGTGTCGCAGCACGCTATAACGCTGCGGCGCCGAGCCCACACCGTCCGAGTACTCACAGAGCCAAGAAGGAACCGAATTAGAGGATATGACCTCGCTATGTAGCCCTCCCCGAGGCTACCCTACGCTGTCCGTGACAAAATAATGCATGTTTTCCACCTAGCTATTTTTGACACCATCCCGAATTCGAGCCACCAAAACCGTGATACGTGCTTTACACCCGCTTTACCTCCGAGAGCTGCTGACACTCGCCGACGTGGTCACTTTTTTCGCCATTTTGGGCGGAAAATTTGCGCTGCCTAACCAAAGTTCGTGTGTTATTGCTTGCATCGCCATGGCGCTTCACCCGACTAAAAATACAAAAGGGTGTGATATCAGTAAAATTGAACTAGCGGGTTAACTGCCAATTTATGCTGCTTTTATTTCTTGTTAGTAATGGTTATACTTCTAGAAACTATTAATTAAAAGATTGCATTTTGAAATAATCATTGTATAACATATTGTTCAAACATTCTTAATTTCCTATCCGAGTGATGTAGTCCATCCTCACAATATTTTTGACATATTGTATCATGCTAGTTCTCGCGCATTTCCAAAGACATCAAGTTGGAGCCATAGTCATCGCTTTACCGCTGCGGCTTTTTAGGAGCCACCCCAAAAAAAAGCCATACGTGTTTACACCTTTTTTGCTCGCCCCGGCGCTTTGGGACACTCGCCTCATGGTCGCCGCCATTTTGGGCGGAAAATTCCACCGCCATGCCAAAACAGGGTGTGTTATTGCTCACCATCGCCACGGCGCTCTCCCGACAAAAAATACAAAATTCAGGAGTCAAAACAAAGAACGGCGCAGACCAAATCTCGGCCGAAAACAAAATTTCAGCCCGTGAGGGGTGTGACAGACAGAGCGGCAAGGACATCGATATATGGCAAACATGTGTCGCTCAGGCGTAGGCCTTCCGCAAAAAGGGCGCAGACAAGCAATGCGCGCGGCCGAGCCCGACCCACACGCTGCAGGTGACGGCCCTTCCTCTCCTAATGAGGCTTCCGACGGATCGGAGCCGCTCGATCGGAGCTCAAGGCCCCATGCCGCTGAGCCGCCCCGTGCCATCCCACGCCCCGATAAAAATTACGTGAAAGTGCCACAAATTTTGACAAGTATGGAATATGCGCGATTAACTTCGCGGTTTACGCTGCTTATACCTTCGGCGCGACCGAGGCACTCCCCGCCACACTAATGTTTCGCAGATTTCGCGCCGGAAAATCTTTGGCGGAAAAATTAGGTCGCGGAGGATCCGGACGAGCGTGATGGAGGTAGAGCGAGGGGCGGGAGGGTAGAGCAAGCGGGGGGCATGGACCCACAAGCACGAGGGCGGTTGAAGTTGGCATTGTGTCGCAGCACGCTATAACGCTGCGCGCCGAGCCCACACCGTCCGAGTACTCACAGAGCCAAGAAGGAACCGAATTGAGGATATGACCTCGCTATGTAGCCCTCCCCGAGGCTACCCTACGCTGTCCGTGACAAAATAATGCATGTTTTCCACCTAGCTATTTTTGACACCATCCCGAATTCGAGCCACCAAAATCCGTGATACGCGCTTTACACCCGCTTTACCTCCGAGAGCGCTGACACTCGCCGACGTGGTCACTTTTTTCGCCATTTTGGGCGGAAAATTTATGCTGCCTAACCAAAGTTCGTGTGTTATTGCTTGCATCGCCATGGCGCTTCACCCGACTAAAAATACAAAAGGGTGTGATATCAGTAAAATTGAACTAGCGGGTTAACTCCAATTTATGCTGCCTTATTTCTTGTTAGTAATGGTTATACTTCTAGAAACTATTAATTAAAAGATTGCATTTTGAAATAATCATTGTATAACATATTGTTCAAACATTCTTAATTTCCTATCCGAGTGATGTAGTCCATCCTCACAATATTTTTTGACATATTGTATCATGCTAGTTCTCGCGCATTTCCAAAGACATCAAGTTGGAGCCATAGTCATCGCTTTACCGCTGCGTTTTTAGGAGCCACCCCAAAAAAAAGCTATACGCGTTTACACCCTTTTTTGCTCGTCCCCGGCGCTTTGGGACACTCGCCGCATGGTCGCCGCCATTTTGGGCGGAAAATTCCACCGCCATGCCAAAACAGGGTGTGTTATTGCTCACCATCGCCACGGCGCTCCCCGACAAAAAATACAAAATTCAGGAGTCAAAACAAAGAACGGCGCTGACCAAATCTCGGCCGAAAACAAAATTTCAGCCCGTGAGGGGTGTGACAGACAGAGCGGCAAGGACATCGATATATGGCAAACATGTGTCGCCTCAGGCGTAGGCCTTCCGCAAAAAGGGCGCAGACAAGATAATGCGCGGCCGAGCCCGACCCACACGCTGCAGGTGACGGCCCTTCCTCTCCTAATGAGGCTTCCGACGGATCGGAGCCGCTCGATCGGAGCTCGCGGCCCCATGCCGCTGGAGCCGCCCCGTGTGCATCCCACGCCCCCGATAAAAATTACGTGAAAGTGCCACAAATTTTGACAAGTATGGAATATGCGCGATTAACTTCGCGGTTTACGCTGCTTATACCTTCGGCGCGACCGAGGCACTCCCCGCCACACTAATGTTTCGCAGATTTCGCGCCGGAAAATCTTTGGCGGAAAAATTAGGTCGCGGAGGATCCGGACGAGCGTGATGGAGGTAGAGCGAGGGGCGGGAGGGTAGAGCAAGCGGGGGCATGGACCCACAAGCACGAGGGCGGTTGAAGTTGGCATTGTGTCGCAGCACGCTATAACGCTGCGGCGCCGAGCCCACACCGTCCGAGTACTCACAGAGCCAAGAAGGAACCGAATTGTGAGGATATGACCTCGCTATGTAGCCCTCCCCGAGGCTACCCTACGCTGTCCGTGACAAAATAATGCATGTTTTCCACCTAGCTATTTTTGACACCATCCCGAATTCGAGCCACCAAAATCCGTGATACGCGCTTACACCCGCTTTACTCTCCGAGAGCTGCTGACACTCGCCGACGTGGTCACTTTTTTCGCCATTTTGGGCGGAAAATTTGCGCTGCCTAACCAAAGTTCGTGTGTTATTGCTTGCATCGCCATGGCGCTTCACCCGACTAAAAATACAAAAGGGTGTGATATCAGTAAAATTGAACTAGCGGGTTAACTGCCAATTTATGCTGCCTTATTTCTTGTTAGTAATGGTTATACTTCTAGAAACTATTAATTAAAAGATTGCATTTTTGAAATAATCATTGTATAACATATTGTTCAAACATTCTTAATTTCCTATCCGAGTGATGTAGTCCATCCTTACAATATTTTTTGACATATTGTATCATGCTAGTTCTCGCGCATTTCCAAAGACATCAAGTTGGAGCCATAGTCATCGCTTTACCGCTGCGTTTTTAGGAGCCACCCCAAAAAAAAGCCATACGTGTTTACACCCTTTTTTGCTCGCCCCGGCGCTTTGGGACACTCGCTCATGGTCGCCGCCATTTTGGGCGGAAAATTCCACCGCCATGCCAAAACAGGTGTGTTATTGCTCACCATCGCCACGGCGCTCTCCCGACAAAAAATACAAAATTCAGGAGTCAAAACAAAGAACGGCGCTGCACCAAATCTCGGCCGAAAACAAAATTTCAGCCCGTGAGGGGTGTGACAGACAGAGCGGCAAGGACATCGATATATGGCAAACATGTGTCGCTCAGGCGTAGGCCTTCCGCAAAAAGGGCGCAGACATGTTATAATGCGCGCGGCCGAGCCCGACCCACACGCTGCAGTGACGGCCCTTCCTCTCCTAATGAGGCTTCCGACGGATCGGAGCCGCTCGATCGGAGCTCAAGGCCCCATGCCGCTGGAGCCGCCCCCGTGCCATCCCACGCCCCGATAAAAATTACGTGAAAGTGCCACAAATTTTGACAAGTATGGAATATGCGCGATTAACTTCGCGGTTTACGCTGCTTATACCTTCGGCGCGACCGAGGCACTCCCGCCACACTAATGTTTCGCAGATTTCGCGCCGAAAATCTTTGGCGGAAAAATTAGGTCGCGGAGGATCCGGACGAGCGTGATGGAGGTAGAGCGAGGGGCGGGAGGGTAGAGCAAGCGGGGGGCATGGACCCACAAGCACGAGGGCGGTTGAAGTTGGCATTGTGTCGCAGCACGCTATAACGCTGCGCGCCGAGCCCACACCGTCCGAGTACTCACAGAGCCAAGAAGGAACCGAATTGTGAGGATATGACCTCGCTATGTAGCCCTCCCCGAGGCTACCCTACGCTGTCCGTGACAAAATAATGCATGTTTTCCACCTAGCTATTTTTGACACCATCCCGAATTCGAGCCACCAAAATCCGGATACGCGCTTTACACCCGCTTTACTCTCCGAGAGCTGCTGACACTCGCCGACGTGGTCACTTTTTTCGCCATTTTGGGCGGAAAATTTATGCTGCCTAACCAAAGTTCGTGTGTTATTGCTTGCATCGCCATGGCGCTTCACCCGACTAAAAATACAAAAGGGTGTGATATCAGTAAAATTGAACTAGCGGGTTAACTGCCAATTTATGCTGCCTTTTATTTCTTGTTAGTAATGGTTATACTTCTAGAAACTATTAATTAAAAGATTGCATTTTGAAATAATCATTGTATAACATATTGTTCAAACATTCTTAATTTCCTATCCGAGTGATGTAGTCCATCCTTACAATATTTTTTGACATATTGTATCATGCTAGTTCTCGCGCATTTCCAAAGACATCAAGTTGGAGCCATAGTCATCGCTTTACCGCTGCCTTTTTAGGAGCCACCCCAAAAAAAAGCCATACGTGTTTACACCTTTTTTGCTCGTCCCGGGGCGCTTTGGGACACTCGCTCATGGTCGCCGCCATTTTGGGCGGGAAAATTCCACCGTCATGCCAAAACAGGGTGTGTTATTGCTCACCATCGCCACGGCGTCTCCCCGACAAAAAATACAAAATTCAGGGAGTCAAAAACAAAGAACGTGCGCGGCACCAAATCTCGGGCCGGAAAACAAAATTTCAGCCCGTGAGGGGTGTGACAGGACAGAGCGGCAAGGACATCGATATATGGCAAACATGTGTCGCCTCAGGCGTAGGCCTTCCGCAAAAAGGGCGCAGACAAGTTATAATGCGCGGCCGAGCCCGACCCACACGCTGCAGGTGACGGCCCTTCCTCTCCTAATGAGGCTTCCGACGGATCGGAGCCGCTCGATCGGAGCTCAAGGCCCCATGCCGCTGGAGCCGCCCCTCGTGCCATCCCACGCCCCGATAAAAATTACGTGAAAGTGCCACAAATTTTGACAAGTATGGAATATGCGCGATTAACTTCGCGTTTACGCTGCTTATACCTTCGGCGCGACTGAGGCACTCCCCGCCACACTAATGTTTCGCAGATTTCGCCGGAAAATCTTTGGCGGAAAAATTAGGTCGCGGAGGATCCGGACGAGCGTGATGGAGGTAGAGCGAGGGGCGGGAGGGTAGAGCAAGCGGGGGGCATGGACCCACAAGCACGAGGGCGGTTGAAGTTGGCATTGTGTCGCAGCACGCTATAACGCTGCGCGCCGAGCCCACACCGTCCGAGTACTCACAGAGCCAAGAAGGAACCGAATTGTGAGGATATGACCTCGCTATGTAGCCCTCCCCGAGGCTACCCTTACGCTGTCCGTGACAAAATAATGCATGTTTTCCACCTAGCTATTTTTGACACCATCCCGAATTCGAGCCACCAAAATCCGTGATACGCGCTTACACCCGCTTTACTCTCCGAGAGCTGCTGACACTCGCCGACGTGGTCACTTTTTTCGCCATTTTGGGCGGAAAATTTGCGCTGCCTAACCAAAGTTCGTGTGTTATTGCTTGCATCGCCATGGCGCTTCACCCGACTAAAAATACAAAAGGGTGTGATATCAGTAAAATTGAACTAGCGGGTTAACTGCCAATTTATGCTGCTTTTATTTCTTGTTAGTAATGGTTATACTTCTAGAAACTATTAATTAAAAGATTGCATTTTGAAATAATCATTGTATAACATATTGTTCAAACATTCTTAATTTCCTATCCGAGTGATGTAGTCCATCCTTACAATATTTTTTGACATATTGTATCATGCTAGTTCTCGCGCATTTCCAAAGACATCAAGTTGGAGCCATAGTCATCGCTTTACCGCTGCGTTTTTAGGAGCCACCCCAAAAAAAAGCCATACGTGTTTACACCCTTTTTTGCTCGCCCCGGCGCTTTGGGACACTCGCATCATGTCGCCGCCATTTTGGGCGGAAAATTCCACCGCCATGCCAAAACAGGGTGTGTTATTGCTCACCATCGCCACGGCGCTCCCCCGACAAAAAATACAAAATTCAGGAGTCAAAACAAAGAACGGCGCTGACCAAATCTCGGCCGAAAACAAAATTTCAGCCCGTGAGGGGTGTGACAGACAGAGCGGCAAGGACATCGATATATGGCAAACATGTGTCGCTCAGGCGTAGGCCTTCCGCAAAAAGGGCGCAGACAAGTTATAATGCGCGGCCGAGTCCGACCCACACGCTGCAGTGACGGCCCTTCCTCTCCTAATGAGGCTTCCGACGGATCGGAGCCGCTCGATCGGAGCTCAAGGCCCCATGCCGCTGAGCCGCCCCGTGCCATCCCACGCCCCGATAAAAATTACGTGAAAGTGCCACAAATTTTGACAAGTATGGAATATGCGCGATTAACTTCGCGTTTACGCTGCTTATACCTTCGGCGCGACTGAGGCACTCCCCGCCACACTAATGTTTCGCAGATTTCGCGCCGGAAAATCTTTGGCGGGAAAAAAAATTAGGTCGCGGAGGATCCGGACGAGCGTGATGGAGGTAGAGCGAGGGGGCGGGGAGGGGTAGAGCAAGCGGGGGGCATGGACCCACAAGCACGAGGGCGGTTGAAGTTGGCATTGTGTCGCAGCACGCTATAACGCTGCGGCGCCGAGCCCACACCGGTCCGAGTACTCACAGAGCCAAGAAGGAACCGAAATTGTGAGGATATGACCCCGTTGCGTAGCCCTCCCCGAGGCTACCCTACGTTGTCCGTGACAAAAATAATGCATGTTTTCCACCTAGCTATTTTTGACACCATCCCGGAATTCGGAGCCACCAAAATCCGTGATACGTGCCTACACCCGTTTTACTCTCCGAGAGCTGCTGACACTCGCCGACGTGGTCACTTTTTTCGCCATTTTGGGCGGAAAATTTATGCTGCCTAACCAAAGTTCGTGTGTTATTGCTTGCATCGCCATGGCGCTTCACCCGACTAAAAATACAAAAGGGTGTGATATCAGTAAAATTGAACTAGCGGGTTAACTCAATTTATGCTGCCTTTATTTCTTGTTAGTAATGGTTATACTTCTAGAAACTATTAATTAAAAGATTGCATTTTTGAAATAATCATTGTATAACATATTGTTCAAACATTCTTAATTTCCTATCTGAGTGATGTAGTCCATCCTTACAATATTTTTTGACATATTGTATCATGCTAGTTCTCGCGCATTTCCAAAGACATCAAGTTGGAGCCATAGTCATCGCTTTACCGCTGCGTTTTAGGAGCCACCCCAAAAAAAAGCCATACGTGTTTACACCTTTTTTGCTCGCCCCGGGCGCTTTGGGACACTCGTCATGTCGCCGCCATTTTGGGCGGAAAATTCCACCGCCATGCCAAAACAGGTGTGTTATTGCTCACCATCGCCACGGCGCTCTCCCGACAAAAAATACAAAATTCAGGAGTCAAAACAAAGAACGGCGCGCAGACCAAATCTCGGCCGAAAACAAAATTTCAGCCCGTGAGGGGTGTGACAGACAGAGCGGCAAGGACATCGATATATGGCAAACATGTGTCGCTCAGGCGTAGGCCTTCCGCAAAAAGGGCGCAGACATGTTATAATGCGCGGCCGAGTCCCGACCCACACGCTGCAGTGACGGCCCTTCCTCTCCTAATGAGGCTTCCGACGGATCGGAGCCGCCGATCGGAGCTCAAGGCCCCATGCCGCTGAGCCGCCCCTCGTGCCATCCCACGCCCCGATAAAAATTACGTGAAAGTGCCACAAATTTTGACAAGTATGGAATATGCGCGATTAACTTCGCGTTTACGCTGCTTATACCTTCGGCGCGACCGAGGCACTCCCCGCCACACTAATGTTTCGCAGATTTCGCGCCGGAAAATCTTTGGCGGAAAAATTAGGTCGCGGAGGATCCGGACGAGCGTGATGGAGGTAGAGCGAGGGGCGGGAGGGTAGAGCAAGCGGGGGGCATGGACCCACAAGCACGAGGGCGGTTGAAGTTGGCATTGTGTCGCAGCACGCTATAACGCTGCGGCGCCGAGCCCACACCGTCCGAGTACTCACAGAGCCAAGAAGGAACCGAATTGTGAGGATATGACCTCGCTATGTAGCCCTCCCCGAGGCTACCCTACGCTGTCCGTGACAAAAATAATGCATGTTTTCCACCTAGCTATTTTTGACACCATCCCGAATTCGAGCCACCAAAATCCGTGATACGCGCTTACACCCGCTTTACTCTCCGAGAGCTGCTGACACTCGCCGACGTGGTCACTTTTTTCGCCATTTTGGGCGGAAAATTTATGCTGCCTAACCAAAGTTCGTGTGTTATTGCTTGCCATCGCCATGGCGCTTCACCCGACTAAAAATACAAAAGGGTGTGATATCAGTAAAATTGAACTAGCGGGTTAACTGCCAATTTATGCTGCCTTTTATTTCTTGTTAGTAATGGTTATACTTCTAGAAACTATTAATTAAAAGATTGCATTTTGAAATAATCATT
>JAHHZJ010005066.1:0-11780 GCA_021437245.1 Aegilops speltoides | reverse complement strand
TTGATCTCCATCTTCGGGCTCCATGATCATCATCCCACCGCATGACACCATGATTCCATCATCATGTCTCCGAAGTTGTCTCCCAACTTATTACTTCTACTACTATGTCTACCGTTAACAATAAAGAAAGTAATTAATGGGTTGTTCAATGACACGGGTCATACAATAAATAAAGACAACTCCTATGGTTCCCGCCGTTGTCATACTCATCGACATGCAAGTCGTGATTCCTATTACAAGAACATGATCAATCTCATACATCACATATCATTCATCACATTCTTCTGCCATATCACATCACATAGCATACCCCGCAAAAACAAGTTAGACGCCCTCTAATTGTTGTTTGCATGTTTTATGTGGCTGCTATGGGTTTCTAGCAAGAACGCTTACCTTTAAAAACCACAACGTGATATGTCAATTGCTATTTACCCTTCATAAGGACCCTTTTCATCAAATCCATCCGACTAAAGTGGGAGAGACGCACCGCTAGCCACCTTATGCAACAAGTGCATGTCAATCGCTGGAACCCGCCTCACGAAGAGTACGGTAAGGTCGTGGGCCGCTTATCCCACGATGCCCAATCAAGATTGGACTAGTAACGTAAGCATATTGAACAACATCAACGCCCACAACTACTTTGTGTTCTACTCGCAAAGAATCTACGAATAGACCTAGCTCATGATGCCTCTCTAGGAACGAGGTAAATTCAAAATTTCCACGGTCACCAAGATCTATCTATGGAGAAACCAGCAACGAGGGGAGGAGAGTGCATCTACATACCCTTGTAGATCGCTACGGAAGCTTTCAAGAGAACGGGTCAAGGAGTCGACTTGCCGTGATCCAAATCATCGGCGATCCTAGTGCCGAACAGACGCACTCCGCTGCTCAACACACGGACAGCCCGGTGACGCCTCCCATGCCTTGATCCGAAAGGGAGAGGGAGAGGTTGAGGAAGACTCCATCCAGAGCAAAGACAACGGCGTGGTGGTGGAGGAGCGTGGCAATCCTATAGGGCTTCGCCAAGCACCGCGAGAGAGGAGGAGTACTTGGGAGAGGAGGGCTGCGCCTGAACTTGGGGTGCAAGCGCCTCCCACCCTCCACTATTTATAGGTGGGGAAGAGGGGGCCCCCCTAGATCCCATCTAGGTTGGGGGGCGGCCAAGGGGGAGGAGTGCCTCCCAAGTCAAGTGGAGGCCTCCCCAGGGAGTCCTCGTCTAGGGGTGTTCTGATAGCCGAACTATCATCATCGGCCGGACTCCAAGACTATGAAGATACAAGATTGAAGATTTCGCCCTGTCCGGATGGGACTTTCTCATGGGGAAGGCAAGCTTGGCGACACGATATGTAGATCTCCTACCATTGTAACCGACTCAGGTAACCCTAGCCCTCTCCGATGTCTATATAAACCAGAGGGTTTTAGTCCGTAGGACACAACAACAATAACAAAATCATACCATAGGCTAGCTTCTAGGGTTTAGCCTCCTGATCTCGTGGTAGATCCACTCTTGTACTACCCATATCATCAATATCAATCAAGGGAGTAGGGTTTTACCCATCGAGAGGGCCCGAACCTGGTAAAAACATCGGTCCCTTTGTCTCCGTTACCATCCGCTTAGACGCACAGCTTCGGGACCCCTACCCGAGATCCGCCGTTTTGACAATCGACATTGGTGCTTTCATTGAGAGTTCCTTCGCTGCATAATCGAGAAGGGTTTCACCGCCTTTTAAAGACTGCATTACTGCTAAGGGAGCTTGGGCACCGACAAACTATCCGCTAGGTGGTTTTCTTATGACCTCCTGCTCGTCCTGTCCGACGATGACCTTCGGTCATCAAAAGCGATCTTCACGCTAACTCGAATTCGCCGAGTGCTAGATCTGATGGAGCTTTCCTCCAGAACGAGCTCTTGATCGATCGCCCTCGGGAGTCATTACAGACTACATAAGATTGGGCTTAAAACCGATCCGAGAGAGATCAACTCTCCTGTGCTACCCACCATGTTGCGTGGTGGAGGAACGACGCAGACTCTTCTTCTATATTAAAGACCAGTTATGTCCGATTCCCGGTCCCTCCATGCCGGATTCCCCTGAGGGATCTGACGCCAATCAAGCATCGAACCTAAAGTCAGCAATGGACCAGATTCACGACAACATCTAGCAATCCGAAGCTTCCAAATTCAAACTTTTCGCCCTTGAGCCTCAAGTTGGGCAGGGTTCCGACTTAATTCCACCCGCCCACCCAAACATAAGCTTATCTATCTCAAACCGCAAGAGCCCATGGAGACAAAGACATCATTATCGACCAGATTCCTCCCGGTTATGGACAGGATAAAGGACGCCGTGAGGAAAACGAATCTCAATTTTTTGCAACAATTGCACGGACAAGGAATATTGAACGCCGAAGTCGTCAAAATTACACGCTTCACGACCTGGTGTCCATAGTACTAAAGTATGATGGAGAGGCCCGAGAACCAAACTAAGTTTTGGGACAATCCGCCCAACTCAACCCTAGTCCAAATAAAGGGATTACGCCGGCACCGAACAAAAACCAAAAGCAAAACCCCTAAAGGGCACGGAACCAGATCGAGGGATGGCTCACCGACCCTGAAATCCATAGTACAGAGGGCGCCACTCCAACACATAGCCTTCAAGCATGTTGGATACTACGGCGGTGGCCAAAGTGGCTAAGGGCTTCTAGCCCGGAGAACCAGCCCAACAGACAAAGACGGTATTAATATTTCAGACTTTCGGATCAAATAATATGCGAAATGAACAACCGCACTACCAAGTATACCAAGTAGCAACAACAAATCCATGGAGCGACACGGCTATCACCTTCAACGCCAAGGATTTAACCCAAATTCAACATCGAGCACCACCGATTGGTCCTCAATTCAATAGTGGACGGCTTTCTTACCAAGGTACTATGGATGGCGGCAAGATTAAACCTCATCTACGAGGAAACCCTTCAAAATGGAAATAGATCGAGCCATTGAGAAGCAGCACAACCTTTAGAGGAATAATCCCTAGTCGGGAAGTGCGCTGCACAGGAAAAATTACATTAGATGTGGTGTTCGGCTTGCCGGACAATTATAGGTCTGAGGAGGTCACGTTCCAAGTGGCCCCGTTCAGCAGCGGATATCACGCTTTACTAGGCCGAGAGGCATTCACAACTTTTCAAGCTATACCTCATTACGGGTATATGAAGCTTAAAATGCCCGCCCCAATGGAATCATCACTTTGTCGGATTCGAAATAGCCCGCGCTGAAAATAAGACACCGACTAGCCCTAGAGGCACTATCCGGCCCTAGCGGCAGAGGAACTCACGCAAGGCCTACGGTGAACAGGGACGGTGATACTCGACAAGAGATCCAAGTCCACCTCTTTAAACCAGCGACGAAATAGTCAAAGTCCAAGTCCATCCTGTTGGGAATGTAGTACTTAAAAATTTCCTATGCACACGCAAGATCATGGTGATGGCATAGGAACGAGAGGGGAGGTTCGCCCACGCACTGTGAGACCGTAGGAAGCGCTAGCACAATGCGGTTGATGTAGTCGACGCCTTCACGATCCGACCGATCCAAGCACTGAACGACGGAGCCTCCGAGTTCAAGACACGCTCAGCCTGATGACGATCTCCGCCCCGATCCAGCCGAGTTCGAGATGAGTTCCACAAGACGACGGCGAGGACGATGATGATGTTCTATCGGCGAGGCTTCGCCTAAACTCCGCGACGAATGACCGAGGTGGAATATGGTGGAGCGGGCACCGACACGCTAAGGAACGATCCGTGGATCAACTTGTGTGTCTTTGGGTGCCCCTACCCCGAGATATAAAGGAGCAAGGGTGCGGCCGCCCTAGGGAGGCGGCACGAGGAGTCCTACTCCCACCGAGTAGGACTCCCTTTCCTGGTTGGATTAGGACTTGGGGAGGGAGAGAGAAGGGGCGCCGCCTCCCTTGTCCTATTCGGACTAGGGAGGGTGTAACGCCTTGGATGCAACTTTCCATATTCATAACTCCAACTCTTGCCTTTTCCGAGATGCATATATTTTTCCTTCGTGGTTGGGTTTTTGTATTTTGTTTTGCATTTTGTTATTGGCGCATCTCATCTCATAGCATCATGCGATTGCATTTGCACTCAGACGCTCGCAGCTTCCTTTCTTTGCCTCGCTGTCATTTTGTCCGACTTTGTCCTCGCTGACCTCTCCCGACCTCTCGCTGTCCAAACTCCCTGCATCCCGACAGTCATCACTGGTCCGGATCATCCCTAAACATCCCTAAAACATCTCCGCTTTTATTTGGACTTCTGCCTATTTTTCTCAACCGTCTGTTGATCAAGGACTAGGTAGCCCCTGCTAATCCTTCCTATAAATAGACCCCTAACCCTAAAATTTAGGAGCCTTGTCCCATCCACCAAATCCCCTTCACCGGGCCACTCCATTCCCTCGATCCTCCAGATCCGATCGAGCCAGCCACCTTGCTTTCAGCGCCGCCAAACAGATCCAAGCATCTCCTCCTCGCTTCATCCTCGGCCAATCCTCCTTCCTCCAAGCAGAGCTCGACCGTCGGTGACAAGAACCAGGCTGCACCTGCTTTCTTTCCTCGGTCTCTCTTCTGCTCTCAAACGCTGTCTGCTTTTATCTGGGTCCCACAGACGCCATGGATGCTTCCATGCTCCACTCAACCTCACGACCTTCGCCAACCCGCCGGATCGGCTTGGGTCCCCGCCGCCCACCAAGTCCCAGAGCCGCCTCGCCTGGATCCGCCGGCGCCAAGCCCTCGCCCAGCCTCCGCTTCCATGCCCAGATCGAACGCCAGCCCGCCAGCCGCCTCCCCTTCCTCACTCGCCCCTGTCGCCGGATCGCTGTTCTCCAGCGCCAGGTTTCTTCTCGTCGCACTAAGTCCTCAAGGCCTTGCTTGCTCGCTTCGACCTCCTTCAGACGAAGCGCTGCTTCTCGCTGTTGCTCTCTCAATTTAACAAAGCGCCCCTGCCTTAGCTGTGGTTGACCGCGACCACCCTGCCTCCGCTCTGCCTGAACGGTCAAGAGCTCCGGAGCACGAGCTCCATCGGGTCCGCCTTCCGCCTGCTCCCATCCTTCTCCTATCCCTTTCCTCCTCTCCTGCCACTTCTCTCGAACTTAATTTCGCCATGGCCTTGCAGCTCGCCCTGCTATGCTTCCTGACGAGAGAGGACCTCCACCTGCTGTCCCCAATCTCAAGGCCCAACGCTCCACCTTCTTCCCGGAGCTCCGCAGTCCCGCCTCGTCGCCGCCTCGCCTTCTCTCTTCTTCCTTCCGTTCGCTTCTCTAAATATCTCTCTCTCCTTCTTTCTTCGAGTAACAGCAGCTTGCCGCTGCCCTCTCGTGGAGCTCCGACGCAGTTCTCACCGCTGCTCAGCGCCAGATCCGGCCAGGTCGCTGGATCTTGCCGCCTCCGTCTGCTCTCGCTCCCGCGCTCCGCTCAGATCCGCTAAGCGCCTGTTGCCTCGCTTTGCTTGTCCCGGCATCGACATTAGTCTTGCTCGCTCCGCGCGACGCGTGATCGGCCCACGCCTGGGCCACTCATGCGCCTCAAGGCCATGCATAGCCGCCGCCAGCCTCTCTGCTTCGCAACCGCCAAGCCCATGGGTGAGCAGCCCCTTCCGTCCGCCTCTAGACTTGCCGAGCGCAAGTTTCGCCCATGTCGTGTTTTTTTAGCGTCTCGAATTTGCCTATATCCTGTGATTTACCAGCTTTATGATTGACCTGCTTGCTTCATGCATATAAAAAACTCCACAACCGTGCATCGAATTTAAATGATTCCAACATGTAAAATGATTAGAATTTCATCTAGTTTCATATTTTGCCATTTGCATCCATGTTTAAAATGCTTAAAATGTTGTTTGTTTAAATTTGCATAAATGCCAGGTTAAAATGCTTTATTTCATAACTAAATAACCGTAGCTTGGTTTTAAATGTTCTTTATATGTAAATGGGGTGGAAAAATGCCTAGTTTAACATGGTCCACTTTATTTTCCTGTTTAACAACTTTAAAATTGTGTTTAGAGCAGAACAGTACCAAATTCATAATTTGCATATGAGGATTTTCCGGAATTGTTGTTTGTTGTTCCGGCCTCATTTAAACTTACCTAAATAGTTAGTTTACTTATGCTTCACCTCTTGCCATGTTTAACAACATTTAATATTGATGAGTAGCATAAACGAGATCAAACTAAATAATTGATGTGGTAGCCATGTCAATATGCAACTCGTGCATATTGAGCTCCACTTAACTTGTAGTATTGTTTGTTGCACTTTGCCATGCCATGCCTCATTAAACCGGACATGCATCATACTTGATTGAGCATCATGCCATATTTATGCTTGTGTGTTTACCTATGTCGTTTGTTTCTTTCCGTGTGCTTCTTAGTTCCGTAATGTTGCGATTGTGAGGATTCGTTCGATCGCTCCGTTCGTCTTCTTCATGGACTCGTTCTTCTTCCTAGCGGATTTCGTGCAAGATGACCGCTACCGGATCTCACTACTATCATTGCTATGCTAGTTGCTTCGTTCTATCGCTTTGTCCCACTACCTATCTCTTGTTGATCAAGCCTCCCAAATTGCCATGAACCCCTAACCTTGACACCATTCCTAGCAAACCATTGATTGGCTATGTTACCGCTTATGCTCACCCTCTTATAGCGTGCATAGTTGCGAGTGAAGTTGAAGATTTCTCCATGGTGGAGAGGTTTATGTTGGGATATCACAATATCTCTTATATTATTAATGCATCTATATATTTGGTAAAGGGTGGAAGGCTCGGCCTTATGCCGGTGTTTTGTTCCACTCTTGCCCCTAGTTTCCGCCATACCGTGTTATGTTCCCGATTTTATGCTCCTAATGCGGTCGGGTGATTTATGGGACCCCCGTGACTTCGCTTTGAATAAAACTTGTCCAGAAGGCCCAACCTTGGTTTTACCATTTGCCTCACCACCACCTATCCCTTTCCTTGGGTCGGCCGACCCAAGGGTCATCTTTATTTTAGCCCCGGCGTGCTTGTCTAAGTGTGGTCGAACCGGCAGATCAGGGCCCCTGGGCAACTCGAGGTCTGGTTTTACTCAGAGGTCGACCTATCCGGTGTTGCCCGAGACGAGATATGTGCAGCTCCTATCGGGATTGTCGGCAGACCGGCGGCTTGCTGGTCTTGTTTTACCATTGTCGAAATGTCTTGTAAACCGGATTCCGAGACGATCGGTCTTCCCGGAGAAGGTCTATTCCTCGTTGATCGCGAGCTTGTCATGGGCTGTTGGGACACCCGCAGGTATAAACTTTCGAGAGCCGTGTCTGCGGTTATGTGGCAGATGGGAATTTGTTAATGTCCGTTGTAGATAACTTGACACCAGATCCGAATTAAACGCATCAACCGTGTGTAGCCGTGATGGTCTCTTCTCGGAGTCCGGAAGTGAACACGGTTTCGGGTTATGTTTGACGAAGTAGGTGTTCGATCACCTCTTGATCATTGCTAGCTTCACGACCGTCCTTTGTTTCTCTTCTCGCCTCATTTGCGTATGTTAGCCACCATATCATGCTTAGTCCTGCCGCAACCTCACCACTTTACCCCTTCCTTACCCATTAAGCTTTGCTAGTCTTGATACCCATGGTAATGGGATTGCTGAGTCCTCGTGGTTCACGAGATACTTCCAAAACCAGTTTGCGTGCCTATGTTACAAGCGGTGACGCAACCAATCTCAAGGAGGAGCTCGATGAAGATCTTGCCTTTGTGTTGTTTCGCTCTAGTTGATCAAGAGTGGAGCCCAGTTAGGGTCGATCGGGGACCTTTGTCGATTTGGGGTTCTTCTTTTATTTTGGTTCCGTAGTCGGACCTTGATTGTATCTCGGATGATGTAATGCTTTATTCATGTATTTGTGTGAAGTGGCGATTGTAAGCCAACTATGTATCTCTTTCCTTATGTATTACATGGGTTGTGTGAAGATTACCTCACTTGCGACATTGCTTTCAATGCTTATGCCTCTAAGTCGGCTTTGACACGTGGGAGATATAGCCGATCGAGGGCATTACAAGTTGGTAATCGAGCCTTCCCGACCTTAGGAGCCCCACCGCTGATCGCTTTTAGCGGCCGAGTTGTGTCTAGAAAATGTTTTGAGTCATTTAGGATTATATATATCGGAGAGTTAGGAATTTTTTACTCCTCACCTTCGTCGCTCGGTGAGGTCTCCGACGAGAGTTTTGACTCTTCTCTTCTCAAATTTCACTAAATTTTTTAGGATCACGCAGGTATCTTGGAATCGTTCGATGGTTTTATGATGAGAACATTGTCTTGGTGCCTCCCTGTCAGGGTTTAGTGGAAGTGTCCCGGGAGTTGAGCTCGAGGTGTTGTCGCCATAATTTTATCGTTGCGTTCTCGAATACCGAGTTTAGTATGCCGACATCGAAAATCTCTTTATGCAGTTGTTGGTGAGATAACCTCGATAACCCAAAGATCGAGGTGAGTACGGAGTATTGCCATGACTCAGTATAACGGATGCTTTTCAAGGTTGAGGTACACGATTTCAAGGTTTCTTGGTTATGTGTTGACTGGATGGATACAGCTTGGATGTAGGTATTGTTAGTTTGGGTGAGATATATTGCTTCCTCGTATCCCCAACACTGCATTGCATAACCGTAAAGTTTCGGAGTTTATAGGTGGGAATTCAAGTAGTCCTAGAATATCTGTCCGACAGATGCATGATATGGGATTGGGTAAATCTCTATCATATGTTTGTTTCCGGCTTATTCTGCAAGCCAAATCCTTTGTTTTGTTTTACTTGTGGTATTCGAGTTGCTTCGAAGTCAAATGTTGAATCCATACCTTTTCCTAAATGTTATTCTCATATTTCTATGTGAATACTAATCCTTCTGGATCATTGAGGTTGTCATGTTAATTCTTTTCCAACCGGTGCGCTTCTCTTCGAGATGATCCCATCATTCTCCCCATCCGCAAGATCAAGTCTAAGTTTTCTCAACGATGTTTGTTTCGTTCATCCCAAGTTGTCTTTGTTTTTCCCCACCCTCCCACCCTTTTTCTTCAAGGACTCATTTATTTTAATCAAGTATCCATTTATTCATGTGAAGTCACTTCACCCTTTTCCGTCTATGTTCATATCCGGTGATTTCCCGTGAAGATGCTCAACAGTTTCAAGTTCATCATCCTTCGTTTTTTCTTCTCCGTGGATCCAATTCAAGCCTTCGATATTCATCATATTCCTTTCCTCATGACAAATGCTTTCTTATGCCGTGCACCTCTCAATCACTCACCTCTTGCTATTCATTTGTTCCAAAGTGTTCAAGATATCTCGTAAGATTCGTGTTTCCATTCTTAATCCGTTCAAGCTATTTGGAGATTGTTATCTCATTCAAGCCATTTAATTCAACCGTGTAATCTCTCTTTAAAATCATTTTCAACGGTGTTTTCTTTTGAGTGGGACCTAACCCAGTGTCTTTTCCCAGGATCTTACTCGACTCTTCAATTATCGAGCGATTCTCAAATTCATTTCCAAGTTTGACGTAAGAATGATTTTTCATCACCACATGCCTTCTCCAAGGTCGTTTCAAATTCTTTTCATCTTTGTTCAACCTTTCTCTTTAATTCTCCGGAGTATCTCAACAATTCATGGTGGTTCTCATCATCATTCTCAACATTTGAGGACCGAAGAAGGATTTCTCTTAAATCTTGGTCCATTCTCTTGAAGATTCATGGTTCTAGTTTCATGCCATCCTCATAATTGTTTTCGATTGTGAGAACTCTTTTCTTACCATCCGGAGCATTTCATGAGTTGTTTCCATTTCTTTCCTCCAAGGCCATCATGTCATAATTTTCATTCTCAGCTGTAGCTATCGCTCTCCAAATCTTACCGTGATTCGCTCAATATCCTCTAATCAGCTCATGATCTCTTCGTTCTCGTGTAGTTAAATCCCTTCAAGTATCTTCAATCATTTTCAAATTCTTCCCGTTGAATTGTGCCTTTGCTTTCATTTTCAATTCTTACGGTGGTCCGCTCAAGATTTCACCTCTTCGTTATCATTTAATTCATTCGTTCTTTCCAATCCTACCGTGGTTCGTGAAGACCTTCCAAGCTTCGCCATATCTATCTTAATCCTTTCTACGAGAATAAGTGGCATGCCAAATCCATTGTGGGTCATCAATTTAATTGATGAGGATAAGCATAATGTAATTCTTATTCTTGTTTCACCGAGTAAATTCAATTCCTTATTCCGGAGGTTCATCAAAAATTCTTGGTTTCAATTGCTCATCCTTCTTTTTCGAGTTCCAAGTTCTCGGTTATATAATCGCGAAGCTCCATCTAAATCATTGCAAGGCTTCACCTTGTGTTTTCAACTTCTCTTTCTTTTCATCATCCTTCTATTACCGGAGTTCTTCATGGAGGCTCTACATGGTGGTTCGTCAAGGATTCTTTTCATTCTTCAATTGTTCTTCAAGATTTCTCTTGAAGTTATGATCCCAAGCTATACTGAAAATTATGGTGCCCAACACTTGTTTTGTTTTGAGAAGCTCAAGTATTCTCCGCTTGCATTCCAAAGTGAAATTCCTTCTATCTTATCTTTTGAGATGGTGTTATGTCACTCTTGACAATTTCCTTCATGTTTCATGATTCATATTGTTGTCAAGAATGAGGTATTTTAAATACATCATCTCTTCATTGGAGTTATCTTGGGTTATATTTCACCTAAGCTTTCACTAAGGATTGTTGCTATTTATGGTGCTTATAAATGACCCAAGTTCTTCATTTGTCCTCCGCGTGAAATAAGTTTCTCGCTCCTTGTTGATATCAATCCAATCATTTGTTTCCGTGTGGCGTAAGCTCACCTCATAATTTTGAGATGTTTTCGTAAGCCCGCCACAAGCTTATTCTTTTGTTGTTGGTTTTCCAACAACTCCGTTATAACCTTCTTGGAAGGGTGCTTTCCGAGCCCATTTGTGGCAGAAGTTTGCATTTTCTCCTACATTCTGTTATTCCAGTGATCTATCTTCTATTCTTTTGTTCCAGAGGCATTGTGATGTTACTCTCTTAGAACCATCATCTCATTTTGTAAATATCATGCAATTTTCCTTGTTTATCCGTTTAGCCGGAGTGTCGTGTTTTCATTCGAATTCTCTCATCTTATCAAGTTTTGCCTCCCTTCTCAACCGGAGTGCGCTTTGTAATGTTTCTTACCCTTGTGCCATTCTTTCAATTCGGAGGCAGTTGTGTTGTTGATTTCATCATGTATCCTCTCATCTTGTCAAGTTCATGTTCAATTCTTCCATTTACAAATGGAGTGCTGCCCAAATTATACCAATCTTATCCTTTTCTATCTAGTTTTAACCGGAGTGGTTTCAATATCTATCTTATCACTAAACCTCTTGGTTCTCATCATATTCCTTGTTCCTCTTGTCCAACTAATTGTTTGCAATCTTGGTCATCTCCGTTGTTTTGTTTCTTTCAATTTGTTCAACCTCTCAAGGTTCTTTGGTTTCACTCATTGGTCAAAGAAACAACTTAGTTTTACCTCTTATCTTCCTCTTCCTTTCTCCTCTCGTGCCATCCTAGATCTCGGACGAGATCCTCTCAGTAGTGGTGGAGTGTTGTAACGCCTCGGATGCAACTTTCCATATTCATAACTCCAACTCTTGCCTTTTCCGGAGATCGATATATTTTTCCTTCGTAGTTGGGTTTTGTATTTTGTTTTGCATTTTGTTATTGCGCATCTCATCTCATAGCATCATGCACATTGCATTTGCAT
>JAHHZJ010005063.1:0-11953 GCA_021437245.1 Aegilops speltoides | reverse complement strand
TAATCATTCTATGCATAATCTGGAGATGTCCTATAAACATGTTTTGATCTATATGTCATGCTCTATCCATTCATGCCCTTGGTTGCAATTATAGCCTGCTGGAACATGTTCATATCTTGCTCCAAAGTTGCTTGAAAATGTTGTTTGTCAGCCTGTTAACATTAAGTTCACTTGTTCCCATGTGTTTTCCTAGTGATCCATGCACCCTATGACCTTGCTCTTGCCATGCTTAGCTTCATAAACATGCCTTCTTACTGTTGGTTGCCTTGCCATGCCATGTATTGCTCTGTGGTGAGTGGTTCAGCTCACTAACATGCCTACTTATCGTTGTTTCGCCATGTTTGAATCTCAGTAATATAACTTGCCATGTTTACATGGGTGCCATCATATTTTCCGTGCCTTTTTGGCTTATGGTCAGAAGGGACTTTTGATCTATGCAATTATTAGATTCATGCCATGCCTTTGTTTGCCATGATATGTTCCTGTAACATGTTGGTTGATAGCTCTCAACATTGCAACCTGATGTTATTTCTGCTAAAGTCTGAAACTGTTATGATTTGCAATATCTCCATGTCATTTTGAGCATGTTCTAGTGATTTCTGGAGATAGCTCAGTGTTCATGTTTTGTTATGCTTTATATGTACTTCATGCCCATGCCTTTTGTTCTTATGTTGGAGTGTTGTAGCTTATTGTTTTGATGCTTGCAATATGCCTAGTTGCTGTTATGGACAGATTGTTGTTATGAATTGTATAGAGTGTATGTGTTGCACCGTTGCTCCGTTTTGAGTGTGCTCTATATGAAACTTGCTTGATTGTGCATGTAGCTTCATATTATCATGTTGCATCCTTGTTTTGGTGTGTTTGCTTGATGTTTGGGTGCATTTTGCATCGATGCCATGTTTAACTTGTTTTGCTCATATCTTCTAGGCCGTAGCTCCGAATCTAATGAACTTTATATGTAACTTGACTAGAATTTCGTGTAGATCATCTTGGTGCTCTTTAACTTGCTGCTTAACAACTTGAACATAACGTTTATTCAGTTCTGGACCAATTTCGAAATATGCATATGAGGACTTACCGAATTGTTATATGTTGTTTCCGCCTCATTTAAACTTGCCTTGATGTGTGCTCTTGTTTGCATCATCTTTTGCCATGAGTAGCTTCATGTAGCTTGGTCATGCATCATGCTTGTTGTGCATCATGTCTTGTTCATGGGTGGTGTGTTTACTATGTTGTGTGCTTCTTCTCGATAGTTCCCGCTTCGCTATGATCGTGAGGATTCGTCGCTCACGTGTGGTTCGCTCTTCGTGGTTTCATTTTCTTCATGGACTCGTTCTTCTTCCTTGCGGGATTTCGTGCAAGATGACCGCTACCTCGGATCTCACTACTATCATTGCTATGCTAGTTGCTTCGTTTCTATCGCTATGTCTGCGCTACCTATTACCTGCTCATCAAGCCATCCCATATTGCCATGAACCTCTAACCTTTGACACTTTTCCTATGCAAACCGTTGTTTGGCTATGTTATCGCTTTTGCTCAGCCCTCTTATAGCGCTGCTAGTTGCAGGTGAAGTTGAAGATTTCTTCATGGTGGACAGAGATTTGGTTGGGATATCACAATATCTCTTATATTATTAATGCATCTATATACTTGGTAAAGGGTGGAAGGCTCGCCTTATGCCTGGTGTTTTGTTCCACTTGTCACCTCTAGTTTCCGCCATACCGTGTTATGTTCCTGATTTTATGCTCTCTTACGGTCGGGTGATTTATGGGACCCCGACAATTCGCTTTGAATAAAACTTGTCCAAGAAGGCCCAACATTGACTTTTTACCATTTGCCTCACCACCACCTACCTTTTCCCTTGGGAGTCACTCTCTCGAAGGTCATCTTTATTTTAGCCCCGGCCGTTGCTTGTCTATGTGCTGGTCCAAACCGAAGCGATGTCCGGCGCCCGGGAAACCAGGGTCTATGCCAACCCGACGTCTGCTCATCCGGTGCCCTAAGAACGAGATATGTGCAGCTCCTATCGGGATTTGTCGGCACAATGAGGCTTTGCTGGTCTTCTTTACCATTGTCGAAATGTCTTGTAAACCGAGATTCCGAGACTGATCGGGTCTTCTGGAGAAGGTCTATTCTTCGTTGATCGCGAGAGCTTGTCATTTGTTGTTGGGACACCCCTGCAGGTATAAACTTTCGAGAGCCGTGCTCGCGGTTATGTGGCGATGGGAATTTGTTAATGTCCAGTTGTAGATAACTTAACACCAGATCCGAATTAAAACGCATCAACCGCTGTGTAGCCGTGATGGTCTCTTCTGGCGGAGTCCGGAAGTGAACACGGTTTCGGGTTATGTTTGACGAAGTAGGTGTTCAGATCACCTCTTGATCATTGCTAGCTTCACGACTGCTCCACTTGTTTCTCTTCTCGCCTCATTTATGTATGTTAGCCACCATACATTGCTTAGTCGCCGCCGCAACCTCACCACTTTACCCCTTCCTTTCCCATTAAGCTTTGCTAGTCTTGATACCCATGGTAATGGGATTGTTGAGTCCTCGTGGCTCACCAGATACTTCCAAAACCAGTTTGCGTGCCTATGTTATCGAAAGCGGGTGACGAACTAAGCTCAAGGAGGAGCTCGATGAAGATCTTGCCCTTTGTGTTGTTTCGTTCTAGTTGATCAAGAGTGGAGCTCCAGAATGGGGTCGATCAGGATCTTTGTCGCATTTGGGGTTCTCTTTTTATTTTGGTTCCGTAGTCGCACCTTGAGTGTATCTCGATGATGTAATGCTTTATTCATGTATTTGTGTGAAGTGGCGATTGTAAGCCAACTATGTATCTCTTTCCTTATGTATTACTTGGGTTGTGTGAAGATTACCTCACTTATACATTGCTTTCAATGCGGTTATGTTTCTAAGTCGTGCTTCGACACGGGAGATATAGCCGCATCGAGGGCGCTACATTCTACTTCACTAAACATCTCCATATGAGATCCGCTACTCGAGGGGAATGCAAGAGACCTCGGTTATGATGATGCACTAGGTCAATAGCTGGGACTTTGTGTATGTTCTCGAAATGCGTTTGTCGAGTGCTCATTAAGAAAGTTTCTATACAAGTTTCTGAACGAACACCTTAAGAAAAGTTCTCCAAAAGTTCCCTATGAAAGAATATTTTGAAGCATCTGCTCGTCAAAAACATGTTGACTACTTGTGGAGCCAAAACGGACTCTGTATGAGTGAGATATACATATTTCAGTTAACATTGTGCAAAACTAATTCCGAACGACAGTTATAGACTAGTTCTTGTGTAGTTGCACTCGATTTTTCCGATTCTACTTCACTAAACATCTCCATATGAGATCCAATTACTTGTAGGGGAATGCAAGAGACTTCGGTTATGATGATGCACTAGGTCCATAGCTGGGACTTTGTGTATGTTCTCGAAATGCGTTTGTCGAGTGCTCATTAAGAAACTTTCTATAAAAGTTTCTGAAGGAACTCCTTAAGAAAAGTTCTCCAAAAGTTCCCTATTAAAGAATTGTTTGAAGCATCCGGTCGTCACAAATGTTAGGACTACTTGTGGAGCCAAAACGGACTCTGTATGAGTCAGATATCCATGTTTCAGTTAACACTGCGCCAAACTGATTCCGAACGACAATTACATACTAGTTCTTCTGTAGTTGCACTCAATTTTGTCTATTCTACTTCACTAAACATCTCCATATGAGATCCAATTACTTGTAGGGAAATGCAAGAGACCTCGGTTATGATGACGCACTAGGTCCATAGCTGGGACTTTGTGTATGTTCTCGAAATGCGTTTGTCGAGTGCTCATTAAGAATGTTTCTATACAAGTTTCTGAACGAACTCCTTAAGAAAAGTTCTCCAAAAGTTCCCTATGAAAGACTCCTTTGAAGCATCTGGTCATCAGAAACGTTTTGACTACTTGTGGAGCCAAAACGGACTCCGTATGAGTCAGATATCCATGTTTCAGTTAACACCGCGCAAAACTGATTCCGAATGACAACTACAGACTAGTTCTTGTGTAGTTGTACTCGATTTTTTCCATTCTACTTCACTAAACATCTCGGTATGAGTTCCAATTACTTGTAGGGGAATGCATGAGACCTCGGTTATGATGATGCACTAGGTCCATAGCTGGGACTTTGTGTATGTTCTCGAAATGCGTTTGTTGAGTGCTCATTAAGAAAGTTTCTATACAAGTTTCGAATAACTCAAGAAAAGTTCTACAAAAGCTCCCTATGACATTATCCTTTGAAGCATCTGGTCGTCACAAACGTTTTGCCAATGTGTGGAACCAAAATGGACTCCGTATGAGTCAGATATCCATGTTTCAGTTCACACTGTGCAATACTGATTGCGAACGACAGTTATAGACCAGTTCTTGTGTAGTTGCACTCGATTTCTTCCATTCTACTTCACTGAACATCTCCATATGAGATCAAATTACTTTTAGGGGAATGCAAGAGACCTCGGTTATGATGATGCACTAGGTCCATAGCTGGGACTTTGTGTATGTTCTCGAAATGCGTTTGTCGAGTGCTCATTAAGAAAGTTTCTATACAAGTTTCTGAATGAACTCCTTAAGAAAAGTTCTCCAAAAGTTCCCTATGAAAGAATCCTTTTAAGCATCTGGTTGAAACAAACGTTTTGACTACTTGTGGAGCCAAACGGACTCCGGATGAGTGAGATTTCCATGTTTTAGTTAACACTGTGCAAAACTGATTCCGAACGACAGTTACACACCAGTTCTTGTGCAGTTGCATTCTAGTTTTTCCATTATACTTCACTAAACATCTCCATATGAGATCCAATTACTTGTAGGGAAATGCAAGAGACCTCGGTTATGATGGTGCACTAGGTCCATAGCTGGGACTTTGTGTATGTTCTCGAAATGCGTTTGTCGAGTGCTCATTAAGAAAGTTTCTATACAAGTTTTTGAACGAACTCCTTAAGAAAAGTTCTCCAAAAGTTCCGTATGAAAGAATCCTTTGAAGCATCTGGTCGTCACAAACATTTTGACTACTTGTGGAGCCAAAACGGACTCCCTATGAGTGAGATATCCATGTTTCAGTTAACACCGCGCAAAACTAATTCCGAACGACAGTTACAGACTAGTTCTCGTGTAGTTGCACTCGATTTTTTTCCATTCTACTTCACAAAACATCACCATATGAGATCCAATTACTTGTATGGGAATGCAAGAGACCTCAGTTATGATGATGCACTAGGTCCATAGCTGGGACTTTGTGTATGTTCTCAAAATGCGTTTGTCGAGTGCTCATTAAGAAAGTTTCTATACAAGTTTCTGAACAACTCCTTAAGAAAAGTTCTCCAAAAGTTCCCTATGAAAGAATACTTTGAAGCATCTTTTCGTCACAAAAGTTTTCACAACTTGTGGAGCCAAAACGGATTCCGGATGAGTCAGATATCCATGCTTCAGCTTAACATCACAAGAAAACTAATTTCGAACGATGCTATGCATTAGTTCTTGTGTAGCTGCACTCTATTTTTTCCATTCTACTTCACTAAACATCTCCATATGAGATCTAATTACTTGTAGGGAAATGCGAGTGACCTCGGTTATGATGATGCACTAGGTCCATAGCTGGGACTTTGTTTATGTTCTCGAAATGCGTTTGTCGAGTGATCATTAAGAAAGTTTCTATAAAAGTTTCTAAAGGAACTCCTTAAGAAAAGTTCTACAAAATTAACCTATGAAAGTTTTCTTTGAAGCATCTGGTCGACACAAACGTCTTGACTACTTGTGGAGCCAAAATAGACTCCGTATGAGTCAGATTTCCATGTTTCAGTTAACACTGCGCAAAACTGATTCCGAACGACAGTTATAGACTAGTTCTTGTGTAGTTGCATTCTATTTTTTTCATTTCTACTTCACTAAACATCTCCATATGAGATCCAATTACTTGTAGGGAAATGCAAGAGACCTCAGTTATGATGGTGCACTAGGTCTATTGTTGGGACTTTCTGTATGTTCTCGAAATGCGTTTGTCGAGTGCTCATTAAGAAAGTTTCTATACATGTTTCTGAACGAACTCCTTAAGAAAAGTTCTCCAAAAGTTCCCTATGAAAGAATCCTTTGAAGCATCTGGTCGTCACAAACGTTTTGACTACTTGTGGAGCCAAACAGACTCCGGCTGAGTGAGATATCCATGTTTTAGTTAACACTGCACAAACCGATTCGAACGATGCTATGCATCAGTTCTTGTGTAGTTGCATTCTATTTTTTCCATTCTACTTCACTAAACATCTCCATATGAGATCCAATTACTAGTATGGAAATGCAAGAGACCTCGGGTATGATGATGCACTAGGTCCATAGCTGGGACTTTGTGTATGTTCTCGAAATGCGATTGTCGAGTGCTCATTAAGAAAGTTTCTATACAAGTTTCTGAATGAACTCCGTAAGAAAATTTCTCCAAAAGTTCCCTATGAAAGAATCCTTTGAAGCATATGGTCGTCACAAATGTTTTGGCTACTTGTGGAGCCAAAACAGACTCCGTATGAGTCTGATATCCAAGTTTAATTTAACACTACACAAAACTAATTCCGAACGGCAGTTAGATACTAGTTCTTGTGTAGTTGCACTCGATTTCTTCTATTCTACTTCACTAAACATCTCCATATGAGATCCAATTAATTGTAGGGAAATTCAAGAGACCTTGGTTATGATGATGCACTAGGTCCATAGCTGGGACTTTGTGTATGTTCTTGAAATGCGTTAGTCGAGTGCTCATTAAGAAAGTTTCTATACAAGTTTCTGAACGAACTCCTTAAGAAAAGTTTTCCAAAAGTTCCCTATGAAAGAATACATTGAAGCATCTGGTCGTCACAAATGTTTCGACTACTTCTGGAGCCAAAACAGACTCCTTATGAGTCAGATATCCATGTTTCAGCTTAACATCAAGAAAACTGATTTCTAAACTACGCTATGACTAGTTCTTGTGTAGTTGCACTCGATTTTTTCCATTCTACTTCACTAAACATCTCCATATGAGATCTAATTACTTGTAGGGAAATGCGAGTGACCTCGGTTATGATGATGCACTAGGTCCATAGCTGGGACTTTGTTTATGTTCTAGAAATGCGTTTGTCGAGTGCTCATTAAGAAAGTTTCTATACAAGTTTCTAAACGAACTCCTTAAGAAAAGTTCTACAAAATTAACCTATGAAACTATTCTTTGAAGCATCTGGTCGACACAAACGTTTTGACTATTTGTGGAGCCAAAATAGACTCCGTATGAGTCAGATTTCCATGTTCAGTTAACACTGTGCAAAACTGATTCCGAACGACAGTTATAGACTAGTTCTTGTGTAGTTGCATTCTATTTTTTCAATTCAACTTCACTAAACATCTCCATATGAGATCCAATTACTTGTAGGGAAATGCAAGAGATCTCAGTTATGATGATGCACTAGGTCCATAGCTGGGACTTTGTGTATGTTCTCGTAATGCGTTTGTCGTGTGCTCATTAAGAAAGTTTCTATACATGTTTCTGAACGAACTCCTTAAGAAAAGTTCTCCAAAAGTTCCCTATGAAAGAATCCTTTGAAGCATCTGGTCGTCAAAATGTTTTGACTACTTCTGGAGCCCAAACGGACTCCGTATGAGTCAGATATCCATGTTTCAGTTAACACTACGCAAAACTGATTCCGAACGACAGTTACATACTAGTTCTTGTGTAGTTGCACTCGATTTTTTCCATTCTATTTCACTAAACATCTCCATATGAGATCCAATTACTTGTAGGGGAATGCAAGAGACCTCGGTTATGATGATGCACTAGGTCCATAGCTGGGACTTTGTGTATGTTCTCGAAATGCATTTGTTGAGTGCTCATTAAGAAAGTTTCTATACAAGTTTCTAAATGAACACCTTAAGAAAATTTCTCCAAAAGTTCCCGATGAAAGAATCCTTTGAAGCATCTGGTCGTCACAAACATTTTGACTCCTTGTGGAACCAAAATGGACTCAGATGAGTCGATATCCACGTTTCAGCTTAACATCACAGAAAACTAATTCGAATCTACGCTTATGCATTAGTTCTTGTGTAGTTGCACTCAATTTTTTCCATTCTATTTCACTAAACATCTCTATATGAGATCCAATTACTTGTAGGGGAATGCAAGAGACCTCGGTTATGATGATGCACTAGGTCTATAGCTGGGACTTTGTGTATGTTCTCAAAATGCGTTTGTCGAGTGCTCATTAAGAAAGTTTCTATAAAAGTTTCTAAATGAACTCCTTAAGAAAAGTTCTTCAAAATTAACCTATGAAAGTATTCTTTTAAGCATGTGGTCGTCACAAACGTTTTGACTCCTTGTGGAACAAAAACGGACTTCGTATGAGTGAGATATCCATGTTTCAGTTAACACTGCGTAAAACTGATTCCGAACGACAGTTACATACTAGTTCTTGTGTAGTTGCACTAGATTTTTTCTATTTTACTTCACTAAACATATCCATATGAGATCCAATTACTTGTAGGGAAATGCAAGAGACCTCGGTTATGATGATGCACTAGGTCCGTAGATGGGACTTTGTGTGTGTTCTCGAAATGCGTTTGTCGAGTGCTCATTAAGAAAGTTTCTATACAAGTTTCTGAACGAACTCCTTAAGAAAAGTTCTCCAAAAGTTCCCTATGAAAGAATCCTTTGAAGCATCTGGTCGTCACAAATGTTTTGACTACTTCTGGAGCCAAAATGGACTCCGTATGAGTCAGATATCCATGTATGAGTTAACAATGCGCAAAACTGATTCCAAATGACAGTTACAGACTAGTTCATTTGTAGTTGCACTCGATTTTTTCCATTCTACTTCACTAAACAACTCCATATGAGATCCAATTACTTGTAGGCGAATGCAAGAGACCTCGGTTATGATGATGCACTAGGTCCATAGCTGGGACTTTGTGTATGTTTTCGAAATGCGTTTGTTGAGTGCTCATTAAGAAAGTTTCTATACAAGTTTCTGAACGAATTCTTTAAGAAAAGTTCTCCAAAAGTTACCTATGAATAAATCCTGTGAAGCATCTGGTCGTCACAAACGTTTTGACTACTTCTAGAGCCAAAACGGACTCCGTGTGAGTCAGATATCCATGTTTCAGTTAACACTGCGCAAAACTGATTCCGAATGACAGTTACAGACTAGTTCTTGTGTAGTTGCACTCGATTTTTTCCATTCTACTTCACTAAACATCTCCATATGAGATCCAATTACTTGTAGGGGAATGCAAGAGACCTCGGTTATGATGATGCACTAGGTCCATAGCTGGGATTTTGTGTATGTTCTCGAAATGCGTTTGTTGAGTGCTCATTAAGAAAGTTTCTATACAAGTTTCTAAATGAACTCCTTAAGAAAAGTTTTCCAAAAGTTCCCTATGAAAGAATACTTTGAAGCATTTGGTCGTTACAAACATTTTGACTACTTGTGGAACAAAAACGGACTCTGTATGAGTTAGATGTCCATGTTTCAGTTAACACTGCGCAAAACTAATTCTGAACGACACTTACAGACTAGTTCTTGTGTAGTTGCACTCAATGTTTTCCATTCTATTTCACTAAATTTCTCTATATGAGATCCAATTACTTGTAGGGGAATGCAAGAGACCTCGGTTATGATGATGCACTAGGTCCATAGCTGGGACTTTGTTTATGTTCTCGAAATGCGTTTGTCGAGTTCTCATTAAGAACGTTTCTATACTAGTTTCTGAACGAACTCCTTATGAAAAGTTCTCCAAAAGTTCCCTATGAAAGAATCCTTTGAAGCATCTGGTCGTCACAAACATTTTGAATACTTTTGGAGCCAAAACGGACTCCGTATGAGTCAGATATCGATGTTTCAGTTAACACTGCGCAAAACTGATTCCCAACGACAGTCACAGACTAGTGCTTGTGTAGTTGCACTCGATTTTTTTCCATTCTACTTCACTAAACATCTCCATATGAGATCGAATTACTTGTAGGGAAATGGGAGAGACCTCGGTTATGATGATGCAATAGGTCCATAGCTGGGACTTTGTGTATGTTCTCGAAATGCTTTTGTCGAGTGCTCATTAAGAAAGTTTCTATAGAAGTTTCTGAACGAACTCCTTAAGAAAAGTTCTCCAAAAGTTCCCTATGAAAGAATACTTTGAAGCATCTAGTCGTCACAAACGTTTTGACTACTTGTGGAGCCAAACGGACTCCGGATGAGTGAGATATCCATGTTTCAGCTTAACATCACAAGAAAACCGATTCCAAACGATACGCCATGCATAGTTCTTGTGTAGTTGCATTCTATTTTTTCCATTCTACTTCACTAAACATCTCCATATGAGATCCAATTACTTGTAGGGAAATGCAAGAGACCTCGGTTATGTTGATGCACTAGGTCCATAGCTGGGACTTTGTGTATGTTCTCGAAATGCGTTTGTCGTGTGCTCATTAAGAAAGTTTCTATACAAGTTTCTGAATGAACTCCTTAAGAAAAGTTCTCCGAAAGTTCCCTATGAAAGAATCCTTTGAAGCATCTGGTCGTCAAAAACGTTTTGACAACTTATGGAGCCAAAACGGACTCCGTATAAGTGAGATGTCCATGTTTCAGTTAACACCGCGCAAAACTGATTCCGAACGACAGTTACAGACTAGTTCTTGTGTAGTTGCACTCAATTTTTCCATTCTACTTCACTAAGCATCTCCATATGAGATCCAATTACTTGTAGGGAAATGCAATAGACCTCGGTTATTATGATGCACTAGGTCCATAGCTGGGACTTTGTGTATGTTCTCGTAATTCGTTTGTCGAGTGCTCATTATGAAAGTTTCTATACAAGTTTCTGAACGAACTTCTTAAGAAAAGTTCTCAAAAAGTAACTTATGAAAGAATCCTTTGAAGCATCTAGTCATCACAAACGTTTTGACTACTTGTGGAGCCAAAACAGGCTCCTTATGAGTCAGATATCCATGTTTCAGTTAACACTGCGCAAAAGTGATTCCGAACGACAGTTACAGACTAGTTCTTGTGTAGTTGCATTCTATTTTTTCAATTCTACTTCACTAAACATCTCCATATGAGATCCAATTACTTGTAGGGAGATGCAAGAGACCTCAGTTATGATGATGCACTAGGTCCATAGCTGGGACTTTGTGTATGCTCTGGAAATGCGTTTGTCGAGTGCTCATTAAGAAAGTTTCTATACTAGTTTCTGAACAAACTCCTTAAGAAACGTTCTCCAAAAGTTCCCTATGAAAGAATCCTTTGAAGCATCTAGTCTTCACAAACGTTTTGACTACTTCTGGAGCCAAAACGGACTCCGTATGATTCATATATCCATGTTTCGCTTAACATCGCAAGAAAACTAATTCCAAACTACGCTATGACTAGTTCTTGTGTAGTTGCACTCGATTTTTTCCATTCTACTTCACTAGACATCTCCATATGAGATCCAATTACTTGTAGGCAAATGCAAGAGACCTCGGTTATGATGATGCACTAGGTCCATAGCTGGGACTTTGTGTATGTTCTCGAAATGCGTTTGTTGAGTGCTCATTAAGAAAGTTTCTATACAAGTTTCTGAATGAACTCCTTAAGAAAATTTCTCCAAAAGTTCCCTATAAAAGAATCCTTTGAAACATCTGGTCGTCACAAACGTTTTGACAACTTGTGGAACCAAAATGGACTCTGTATGAGTCAGATATCCATGTTTCAGTTAACACTGCGCAAAACTGATTCCGAACGACAGTTACAGACTAGTTCTTGTGTAGTTGCACTCGATTTCACTAAACATCTCCATATGAGATACAGTTACTTGTAGGGGAATGCAAGACACCTCGGTTATGATGATGCACTAGGTCTATTGCTTGGACTTTGTATATGTTCTCGAAATGTGTTTGTCGAGTGCTCATTAAGAAAGTTTCTATACAAGTTTCTAGACGAA
>JAHHZJ010005059.1:0-13982 GCA_021437245.1 Aegilops speltoides | reverse complement strand
ATGAACAAGGAGTTGTTATTTGATTAACAAGGTCACATCATTAGTTGAATGATCTGATTGACATGACCCATTCCGTTAGCTTAGCACACGATCGCTTAGTATGTTGCTATTGCTTTCTTCATGACTTATACATGTTCCTATGACTATGAGATTATGCAACTCCGTTTACGGAGGAACACTTTGGTACTACCAAACGTCACAACGAATCGGGTGATTATAAAGGAGTACTACAGGTGTCTCCAAAGGCAGATGTTGGGTTGGCGATTTCGAGATTAGGATTTGTCACTCCGATTGTCGGAGAGGTATCTCTGGGCCCTCTCGGTAATACACATCACTTAAGCCTTGCAAGCATTACAACTAATGAGTTAGCTGTGAGATGATGTATTACGGAACGAGTAAAGAGACTTGCCGGTAACGAGATTGAACTAGGTATTGGATACCGACGATCGAATCTCGGGCAAGTAACATACCGATGACAAAGGGAACAACGTATGTTGTTATGCGGTCTGACCGATAAAGATCTTCGTAGAATATGTAGGAACCAATATGGGCATCCAGGTCCCGCTATTGGTTATTGACCGGAGACGTGTCTCGGTCATGTCTACATTGTTCTCGAACCGTAGGGTCCGCACGCTTAAGGTTTCGATGACGGTTATATTATGAGTTTATGAGTTTTGATGTACCGAAGGAGTTCGGAGTCCCGGATGAGATCGGGGACATGACGAGGAGTCTCGAAATGGTCGAGACGTAAAGATCGATATATTGGACGACTATATTCGAGTTCGGAAAGGTTCCGAGTGATCCGGTATTTTTCGAGTACCGGAGAGTTACGGAATTCGCCGGGAGTATATGGGCCTTATTGGGCCATACGGGAATAGAGGAGAGAGGCCAAAGGAAGAAGGGCGCAGCCCCTCTAGTCCGAATTGGACAGGGGTGCAGCCCCTTTCCTTCCTCCTCTCCCCTTTTCCTTCTCTCCTACTCCAACAAGGAAGGGGAGTCCTACTCCCGTGGGAGGAGGACTCCTCTGGCCGCCCTCCTGGCCGGCCGAACCCCTCCCCCTGGCTCCTTTATATACGGGGGCAGGGGGCACCTCTAGGCACAAGACACAAGTTGATCTACGGATCGTTCCTTAGCCGTGTGCGGTGCCCCCCTCCACCATATTCCACCTCGGTCATATCGTCGCAAAGCTTAGGCGAAGCCCTGCGCGATAGAACATCAAGATCGCCACCACGCCATCGTCTTGTGAAACTCTTCCTCCCCGAAGCTCTACTGGATTGGAGCCCGAGGAGCGTCATCGAGCTGTACGTGTGTCAAGAACTCGGGGGCGCCGGAGTAACGGCGCTAGGATCGGTTGGATCGCGAGGAGATCGTACGACTACTTCCTCTACGTTGTGATCGCTTCGCTTGGTCTCACGAGGGCGTAGACAACACTCTCCCCTCTCGTTGCTATGCATCACCATGATCTTGCGTGCGCGTGGGAAATTTTTGAAATTACTACGCTCCCCAACAGTGGCATCCGAGCCTAGGTTTTATGGTTTGATGTTTTGCACGAGTAGAACACAAGTGAGTTGTGGGCGATACAAGTCATACTACCTACCAGCATGTCATACTTTGGTTCAGCGGTATTGTGAGATGAAGCGGCCGGACCGACATTACGCGTGACGCTTACGCGAGACTGGTTTCACCGCCACGAGCACTCGTTGCTTAAAGGTGACTAGCGGTGTCTGCTCTCTCACTTTAGTTGAACCGAGTGTGGCTACGCCCGTCCTTGAGAAGGTTAAAACGGAGTCTATTTGACGAAGTATCGTTGTGGTTTTGATGCGTGGGTGAGATTGGTTCTTGCTTAAGCCCGTAGCAGCCACGTAAAATTTGCAACAACAAAGTAGAGGACGCCTAACTTGTTTTTGCAGGGCATGTTGTGATGTGATATGGTCAAAACGTGATGCTATATTTTATTGTATGAGATGATCATGTTTTGTAACCGGTTATCGGCAATCGGCAGGAGCCATATGGTTGTCGCTTTATTGTATGAAATGCAATCGCTTCTGTAATGCTTTACTTTATCACTAAGCGGTAGCGATAGTCGAGAAGCATAAGATTGGCGAGACGACAACGATGCTACGATGGAGATCAAAGGTGTCGCGCCGGTGACGATGGTGATCATGGTGGTGCTGCAGAGATGGAGATCACGAAGCACAAGATGATGATGACCATATCATATCACTTATATTGATTTGCATGTGATGTTTATCTTTTATGCATCTTATCTTGCTTTGATTGACGGTAGCATTATAAGATGATCTCTCACTAAATTATCAAGAAGTGTTCTCCCTGAGTATGCACCGTTGCCAAAGTTCGTCGTGCCCAGACACCACGTGATGATCGGGTGTGATAAGCTCTACGTCCATCTACAACGGGTGCAAGCCAGTTTTGCACACGCAGAATACTCAGGTTATACTTGGCGAGCCTAGCATATGCAGATATGGCCTCGGAACACGGAGACCGAAAGGTCGAGCGTGAATCATATAGTAGATATGATCAACATAAGATGTTCACCATTGAAAACTACTCCATCTCACGTGATGATCGGTTATGGTTTAGTTGATTTGGATCACGTGATCACTTAGATGACTAGAGAGATGTCTTTCTAAGTGGGAGTTCTTAAGTAATATGATTAATTGAACTTAAATTTATCATGAACTTAGTCCTGGTAGTATTTTGCAAATTATGTTGTAAGATCAATAGCTTGCGTTGTTGCTTTCATATGTTTATTTTGATATGTTCCTAGAGAAAATTGTGTTGAAAAATGTTAGTAGCAATGATGTGGATTGGATCCGTGATCTGAGGTTTATCCTCATTGCTGCACAGAAGAATTATGTCCTTAATGCACCGCTAGGTGACAGACCTATTGCAAGAGCAGATGCAGACGTTATGAACGTTTGGCTAGTTCAATATGATGACTACTTGATAGTTTTGTGCACCATGCTTTATGGCTTAGAATCGGGACTTCAAAGATGTTTTGAACATCATGGACCATATGAGATGTTCCAGAATTGAAGTTAATATTTCAAGCAAATACCGAGTTGAGAGATATGAAGTCTCCAACAAGTTCTATAGCTAAAAGATGGAGGAGAATCGCTCAACTAGTGAGCATGTGCTCAGATTGTCTGGGTACTTCAATCGCTTGAATCAAGTGGGGGTTAATCTTCCAGATAAGATAGTGATTGATAGAATTCTCTAGTCACCATCACCAAGTTAGTAGAACTTCGTGATGAACTATAGTATGCAAGGGATGACGAAAATGATTCCCGAGCTCTTTGTGATGTTGAAATCGACGAAGGTAGAAATCAAGAAAGAGCATCAAGTGTTGATGGTTGACAAGATCACTAGTTTCAAGAAAAGGGCAAAGGGAAAGAAAGGGGAACTTCAAGTAGATTGACAAGCAAGTTGTCACTCCCACGAAGAAGCCCAAAGCTGAACCAAAGCCTGAAACTGAGTGCTTACACTGCAAAGGAAATGGTCACTGGAAGCGGAACTGCCCTAAATATTTGGTGGATAAGAAGGATGGCAAAGTGAAAAAGGGTATATTTGATATACAGGTGTTTGATGTGTGCTTTACTAGTGTTTATAGCAACCCCTCGGTATTTGGTACTGGTTCAGTTGCTAAGAGTAGTAACTCGAAACGGAATTGCAGAATAAACATAAACTAGTTAAGGGTGAAGTGATGATGTGTGTTGAAAATAGTTTCAAGATTGATATGATCATCATCGCACACTCCCTATACTTTCGGGATTAGTGTTGAACCTAAATAAATGTTATTTGGTGTTTGCGTTGAGCATGAATATGATTTGATCGTGTTTATTGCAAAACGGTTATTCATTTAAGTAAGAGAATAAACTGTTGTTCTGTTTACATGAATAAAACCTTATATGGTTACACGCCAAATGAAAATGGTTCATTGGATCTCGATCATAGTGATACACATATTCATAATATTGAAACCAAAAGATGCAAAGTTAATAATGATAGTGCAACTTATTTGTGGCACTTTGCCGTTTAGGTCATATTGGTGTAAAGCGCATGAAGAAACTCCATGTTGATGGGATTTTGGAATCACTTGATTATGAATCACTTGATGCTTGCAAACCGTGCCTTTTGGGCAAGATGACTAAAACTCCGTTCTCCGGAACAATGGAACAAGCTACTGACTTATTGGAAATAATACATACCGATGTATGCGATCCAATGAGTGTTGATGCTCGTGGCAAGTATCGTTATTTTCTGACCTTCACAAGATGATTTGAGCAGATATGGGTATATCTACTTGATGAAACATAAGTCTGAAATAGTTGAAAGGTTCAAAGAATTTCAGAGTGAAGTTGAAAAATCATCGTAACAAGAAAATAAAGTTTCTGCGATCTGATCGCGGAGACGAATATTTGAGTTACGAGTTTGGTCTTCAATTAAAACAATGTGGAATAGTTTCACAGCTCACGCCACCTGGAACACCACAATGTTATGGTGTGTCCAAACATCATAACCACACTTTATTGGATAAAGTGCAATCTATGATGTTTCTTACTGATTTACCAATATCGTTTTGGGGTCATACATTAGAGACAGCTGCATTCACGTTAAATTGGGCACCATCTAAATCCGTTGAGATGACACTATATGAACTGTGGTTTAGCAAGAAACCCAAGTTGTCGTTTCTTAAAGTTTGGAGTTGCGATGCTTATGTGAAAAAGTTTCATCTTGATAAGCTCGAACCCAAATCGGAGAAGTGCGCTTCATAGAATACCCAAAGGAAATTGTTGGGTACACCTTCTATCACAGATCCGAAGGCAAGATATTCGTTGCTTAAGATGGATCCTTTATAGAGAAGGAGTTTCTCTCGAAAGAAGTGAGTGGGAGGAAAGTAGAACTTGATGAGGTAACAGTACTAGCTCCCTTATTGGAAAGTAGTTCATCACGAAATTGGTTCTGTGACACCTACACCAATTAGTGAGGAAGTTAATGATGATGATCATAAAACTTCAGATCAAGTTACTACCGAACCTCGTAGGTAAAACAGTGAGATCCGCACTGAGTGGTACGGTAATCCTGTTCTGGAGGTCTTGTTACTTGACCATGACAAACCTACGAACTATGAGGAAGCGATGATGAGCCCAGATTCCGCAAAATGGTTTGAGGCCATGAAATCTGAGATGAGATCCATGTATGAGAACAAAGTGTGGACTTTGGTGGCGTTGCCCGATGATCGGCAAGCCATAGAAAATAAATGGATCTTCAAGAGGAAGACGGACGCTGATAGTAGTGTTACTATCTACAAAGCTCGACTTGTCGCAAAAAGGTTTTTGACAAGTTCAAGGTGTTGACTACAATGAGATTTTCTCAAGCTGTAGCGATGCTTAAGTCTGTCCGAATCATGTTAGCAATTGCCAAATTTATGAAGTTTGGCAAATGGATGTAAAACTGCATTCTGAATGGGTTTCAGGAGGAAGAGTTGTATATGATGCAACCGAAGGTTTTATCGATCCAAAGGAGCTAACAAAGTGTGCAAGCTCCAGCGATCCATCTATGGACTGGTGCAAGCATCTCGGAGTTGGAATATACGCTTTGATGAGTTGATCAAAGCATATAGTTTTATACAGACTTACGGTGAAGCCTGTATTTACTAAAAAGTGAGTGGGAGCACTACAGCATTTCTGATAAGTATATGTGAATGACATATTGTAGATCGGAAATAATGTAGAATTATTCTGCAAAGCATAAAGAAGTGTTTGAAAGGAGTTTTTCAAAGAAAGACCTCGGTGAAGCTGCTTACATATTGAGCATCAATATCTATAGAGATAGATCAAGACGCTTGATAAGTTTTTTCAATGAGTACATACCTTGACAAGATTTTGAAGTAGTTCAAAATGGAACAGTCAAAGAAAGAGTTCTTGTCTGTGTTAAAAGGTGTGAAATTGAGTAAGACTCAAAACCCGACCACGGCAGAAGATAGAAAGAGAATGAAAAGTCATTCCCTATGCCTTGGCCATAGGTTCTATAAAGTATGCCATGCTGTGTACCAGATCTATTGTATACCCTACACTGAGTTTGGCAAGGGAGTACAATAGTGATCTAGGATTAGATCACTGGACATTGGTCAAAATTATCCTTAGTGGAATAAGGATATGTTTCTCGATTGTGGAGGTGAAAAAAGGTTCGTCGTAAAGGGTTACGTCGATGCAAGATTTGACACCAATCTGGATGACTCTAAGTCTCGATCTAGATACATATTGAAAGTGGGAGCAATTAGCTAGAGTAGCTCCGCAAGAGCATTGTAGACATAGAAAATTGCAAAATACATAACGGATCTGAATGTGGAAGACTCGTTGACTAAGATTCTCTCACAAGCAAAACATGATCACACCTTAGTACTCTTTGGGTGTAAATCACATAGCGATGTGAACTAGATTACTGAATCTAGTAAACCCTTTGGGTGTTGGTCACATGGCGATGTGAACTATAGGTGTTAATCACATGATGATGTGAACTATCAATGTTAATCACATGGTGATGTGATCTTGATTATTGACTCTAGTGCAAGTGGGAGACTGAAGGAAATATGCCCTAGAGGCAATAATAAAGTTATTATTTATTTCCTTATATCATGATAAATGTTTATTATTCATGCTAGAATTGTATTAATCGGAAACATAATACATGTGTGAATACATAGACAAACAGAGTGTCACTAGTATGCCTCTATTTGACTAGCTTGTTAATCAAAGATGGTTATGTTTCCTAACCATGAACAAGGAGTTGTTATTTTATTAACAAGGTCACATCATTAGTTGAATGATCTGATTGACATGACCCATTCCGTTAGCTTAGCACACGATCGCTTAGTATGTTGCTATTGCTTTCTTCATGACTTATACATGTTCCTATGACTATGAGATTATGCAACTCCGCTTACGGAGGAACACTTTGGTACTACCAAACGTCACAACGTAATCGGGTGATTATAAAGGAGTACTACAGGTGTCTCCAAAGGCAGATGTTGGGTTGGCGATTTCGAGATTAGGATTTGTCACTCCGATTGTCGGAGAGGTATCTCTGGGCCCTCTCGGTAATACACATCACTTAAGCCTTGCAAGCATTACAACTAATGAGTTAGCTGTGAGATGATGTATTACGGAACGAGTAAAGAGACTTGCCGTAACGAGATTGAACTAGGTATTGGATACCGACGATCGAATCTCGGGCAAGTAACATACCGATGACAAAGGGAACAACGATGTTGTTATGCGGTCCGACCGATAAAGATCTTCGTAGAATATGTAGGAACCAATATGGGCATCCAGGTCCCGCTATTGGTTATTGACCGGAGACGTGTCTCGGTCATGTCTACATTGTTCTCGAACCGTAGGGTCCGCACGCTTAAGGTTTCGATGACGGTTATATTATGAGTTTATGAGTTTTGATGTACCGAAGGAGTTCGGAGTCCCGGATGAGATCGGGGACATGACGAGGAGTCTCGAAATGGTCGAGACGTAAAGATCGATATATTGGACGACTATATTCGGAGTTCGGAAAGGTTCCGAGTGATCCGGGTATTTTTCGGAGTACCGGAGAGTTACGGGAATTCGCCGGGGAGTATATGGGCCTTATTGGGCCATACGGGAATAGAGGAGAGAGGCCAAAAGGAAGAAGGGGCGCAGCCCCCCTCTAGTCCGAATTGGACAGGGGGTGCAGCCCCCTTTTCCTTCCTCCTCTCCCCCTCTTTCCTTCTCTCCTACTCCAACAAGGAAGGGGGGGAGTCCTACTCCCGGTGGGAGGAGGACTCCTCCTGGCGCGCCCCTCCTGGCCGGCCGAACCCCTCCCCCTGGCTCCTTTATATACGGGGGCAGGGGGGCACCTCTAGGCACAAGACACAAGTTGATCTACGGATCGTTCCTTAGCCGTGTGCGGTGCCCCCCTCCACCATATTCCACCTCGGTCATATCGTCGCAAAGCTTAGGCGAAGCCCTGCGCCGGTAGAACATCAAGATCGTCACCACGCCGTCGTGCTGACGAAACTCTTCCTCCCCGAAGCTCTACTGGATTGGAGCCCGAGGAGCGTCATCGAGCTGTACGTGTGTCAAGAACTCGGGGGCGCCGGAGTAACGGCGCTAGGATCGGTTGGATCGCGAGGAGATCGTACGACTACTTCCTCTACGCCAGATCGCTTCGCTTCGGTCACGAGGGCGTAGACAACACTCTCCTCTCGTTGCTATGCATCACCATGATCTTGCGTGCGCGTAGGAAATTTTTGAAATTACTACGTTCCCCAACAGTGGCATCCGAGCCTAGGTTTTTATGGTTTGATGTTTTGCACGAGTAGAACACAAGTGAGTTGTGGGCGATACAAGTCATACTACCTACCAGCATGTCATACTTTGGTTCAGCGGTATTGTGAGATGAAGCGCCCGACCGACATTACGCCAGACGCTTACGCGAGACTGGTTTCACCGCCACGAGCACTCGTTGCTTAAAGGTGACTAGCGGGTGTCTGCTCTCTCACTTTAGTTGAACTGAGTGTGCTACGCCCGGTCCTTGAGAAGGTTAAACGGAGTCTATTTGACGAAGTATCGTTGTGGTTTTGATGCGTAGGTGAGATTGGTTCTTGCTTAAGCCCGTAGCAGCCACGTAAAATTTGCAACAACAAAGTAGAGGACGTCTAACTTGTTTTTGCAGGGCATGTTGTGATGTGATATGGTCAAAACGTGATGCTATATTTTATTGTATGAGATGATCATGTTTTGTAACCGGTTATCGGCAATCGGCAGGAGCCATATGGTTGTCGCTTATTGTATGAAATGCAATCGCTTGTAATGCTTTACTTTATCACTAAGCGGTAGCGATAGTCGAGAAGCATAAGATTGGCGAGACGACAACGATGCTACGATGGAGATCAAAGGTGTCGCGCCGGTGACGATGGTGATCATGGTGGTGCTGCGAGATGGAGATCACGAAGCACAAGATGATGATGACCATATCATATCACTTATATTGATTTGCATGTGATGTTTATCTTTTATGCATCTTATCTTGCTTTGATTGACGGTAGCATTATAAGATGATCTCTCACTAAATTATCAAGAAGTGTTCTCCCGAGTATGCACCGCTGCCAAAGTTCGTCGTGCCCGCACACCACGTGATGATTGGGTGTGATAAGCTCTCGTCCATCTACAACGGGTGCAAGCCAGTTTTGCACACGCAGAATACTCAGGTTATACTTGACGAGCCTAGCATATGCAGATATGGCCTCGAACACGGAGACCGAAAGGTCGAGCGTGAATCATATAGTAGATATGATCAACATAAGATGTTCACCATTGAAAACTACTCCATCTCACGTGATGATCGGTTATGGTTTAGTTGATTTGGATCACGTGATCACTTAGATGACTAGAGATGTCTTTCTAAGTGGGAGTTCTTAAGTAATATGATTAATTGAACTTAAATTTATCATGAACTTAGTCCTGGTAGTATTTTGCAAATTATGTTGTAAGATCAATAGCTTGCGTTGTTGCTTTCATATGTTTATTTTGATATGTTCCTAGAGAAAATTGTGTTGAAAAATGTTAGTAGCAATGATGTGGATTGGATCCGTGATCTGAGGTTTATCCTCATTGCTGCACAGAAGAATTATGTCCTTAATGCACCGCTAGGTGACAGACCTATTGCAAGAGCAGATGCAGACGTTATGAACGTTTGGCTAGTTCAGCATGATGACTACTTGATAGTTTTGTGCACCATGCTTTATGGCTTAGAATCGGGACTTCAAAGATGTTTTGAACATCATGGACCATATGAGATGTTCCAGGAATTGAAGTTAATATTTCAAGCAAATACCCGAGTTGAGAGATATGAAGTCTCCAACAAGTTCTATAGCTAAAAGATGGAGGAGAATCGCTCAACTAGTGAGCATGTGCTCAGATTGTCTGGGTACTTCAATCGCTTGAATCAAGTGGGGGTTAATCTTCCAGATAAGATAGTGATTGATAGAATTCTCTAGTCACCATCACCAAGTTAGTAGAACTTCGTGATGAACTATAGTATGCAAGGGATGACGAAAATGATTCCCGAGCTCTTCGTGATGTTGAAATCGACGAAGGTAGAAATCAAGAAAGAGCATCAAGTGTTGATGGTTGACAAGATCACTAGTTTCAAGAAAAGGGCAAAGGGAAAGAAAGGGGAACTTCAAGTAGATTGACAAGCAAGTTGTCACTCCCACGAAGAAGCCCAAAGCTGAACCAAAGCCTGAAACTGAGTGCTTACACTGCAAAGGAAATGGTCACTGGAAGCGGAACTGCCCTAAATATTTGGTGGATAAGAAGGATGGCAAAGTGAAAAAGGGTATATTTGATATACAGGTGTTTGATGTGTGCTTTACTAGTGTTTATAGCAACCCCTCGGTATTTGGTACTGGTTCAGTTGCTAAGAGTAGTAACTCGAAACGGGAATTGCAGAATAAACATAAACTAGTTAAGGGTGAAGTGATGATGTGTGTTGAAAATAGTTTCAAGATTGATATGATCATCATCGCACACTCCCTATACTTTCGGGATTAGTGTTGAACCTAAATAAATGTTATTTGGTGTTTGCGTTGAGCATGAATATGATTTGATCGTGTTTATTGCAAAACGGTTATTCATTTAAGTAAGAGAATAAACTGTTGTTCTGTTTACATGAATAAAACCTTATATGGTTACACGCCAAATGAAAATGGTTCATTGGATCTCGATCATAGTGATACACATATTCATAATATTGAAACCAAAAGATGCAAAGTTAATAATGATAGTGCAACTTATTTGTGGCACTGCCGTTTAGGTCATATTGGTGTAAAGCGCATGAAGAAACTCCATGTTGATGGGATTTTGGAATCACTTGATTATGAATCACTTGATGCTTGCAAACCGTGCCTTTTGGGCAAGATGACTAAAACTACGTTCTCCGGAACAATGGAACAAGCTACTGACTTATTGGAAATAATACATACCGATGTATGCGATCCAATGAGTGTTGATGCTCGTGGCAAGTATCGTTATTTTCTGACCTTCACAAGATGATTTGAGCAGATATGGGTATATCTACTTGATGAAACATAAGTCTGAAATAGTTGAAAGGTTCAAAGAATTTCAGAGTGAAGTTGAAAAATCATCGTAACAAGAAAATAAAGTTTCTGCGATCTGATCGCGAGACGAATATTTGAGTTACGAGTTTGGTCTTCAATTAAAACAATGTGGAATAGTTTCACAGCTCACGCCACCTGGAACACCACAATGTTATGGTGTGTCCAAACATCGTAACCACACTTTATTGGATAAAGTGCAATCTATGATGTTTCTTACTGATTTACCAATATCGTTTTGGGGTCATACATTAGAGACAGCTGCATTCACGTTAAATTGGGCACCATCTAAATCCGTTGAGACGACACTATATGAACTGTGGTTTAGCAAGAAACCCAAGTTGTCGTTTCTTAAAGTTTGGAGTTGCGATGCTTATGTGAAAAAGTTTCATCTTGATAAGCTCGAACCCAAATCGGAGAAGTGCGTCTTCATAGAATACCCAAAGGAAATTGTTGGGTACACCTTCTATCACAGATCCGAAGGCAAGATATTCGTTGCTTAAGATGGATCCTTTATAGAGAAGGAGTTTCTCTCGAAAGAAGTGAGTGGGAGGAAAGTAGAACTTGATGAGGTAACAGTACTAGCTCCCTTATTGGAAAGTAGTTCATCACGAAATTGGTTCTGTGACACCTACACCAATTAGTGAGGAAGTTAATGATGATGATCATAAAACTTCAGATCAAGTTACTACCGAACCTCGTAGGTAAAACAGAGTGAGATCCGCACTGAGTGGTACGGTAATCCTGTTCGAGGTCGTGTTACTTGACCATGACAAACCTACGAACTATGAGGAAGCGATGATGCAAAGTGTGGACTTTGGTGGCGTTGCTCGATGATCGGCAAGCCATAGAAAATAAATGGATCTTCAAGAGGAAGACGGACGCTGATAGTAGTGTTACTATCTACAAAGCTCGACTTGTCGCAAAAAGGTTTTTCACAAGTTCAAGGTGTTGACTACAATGAGATTTTCTCAACTGTAGCGATGCTTAAGTCTGTCCGAATCATGTTAGCAATTGCCAAATTTATGAAGTTTGGCAAATGGATGTAAAAACTGCATTCCTGAATGGGATTCAGGAGGAAGAGTTGTATATGATGCAACCAGAAGGTTTTATCGATCCAAAGGGAGCTAACAAAGTGTGCAAGCTCCAGCGATCCATCTATGGACTGGTGCAAGCATCTCGAGTTGGAATATACGCTTTGATGAGTTGATCAAAGCATATAGTTTTATATGCACTTACGGTGAAGCCTCAGATTTACTAAAAAGTGAGTGGGAGCACTACAAACATTTCGATAAGTATATGTGAATGACATATTGTAGATCGGAAATAATGTAGAATCATTCTGCAAAGCATAAAGAAGTGTTTGAAAGGAGTTTTTCAAAGAAAGACCTCGGTGAAGCTGCTTACATATTGAGCATCAATATCTATAGAGATAGATCAAGACGCTTGATAAGTTTTTTCAATGAGTACATACCTTGACAAGATTTTGAAGTAGTTCAAAATGGAACAGTCAAAGAAAGAGTTCTTGTCTGTGTTAAAAGGTGTGAAATTGAGTAAGACTCAAAACCCGACCACGGCAGAAGATAGAAAGAGAATGAAAAGTCATTCCCTATGCCTTGGCCATAGGTTCTATAAAGTATGCCATGCTGTGTACCAGATCTATTGTATACCCTACACTCGAGTTTGGCAAGGAGTACAATAGTGATCTAGGATTAGATCATCGACATTGGTCAAAATTATCCTTAGTGGAATAAGGATATGTTTCTCGATTGTGGAGGTGAAAAAGGTTCGTAAAGGGTTACGCCGATGCAAGATTTGACACCAACTGGATGACTCTAAGTCTCGATCTAGATACATATTGAAAGTGGGAGCAATTAGCTAGAGTAGCTCCGCAAGAGCATTGTAGACATAGAAAATTGCAAAATACATAACGGATCTGAATGTGGAAGACTCGCTGACTAAGATTCTCTCACAAGCAAAACATGATCACACCTTAGTACTCTTTGGTGTAAATCACATAGCGATGTGAACTAGATTACTGAATCTAGTAAACCCTTTGGGTGTTGGTCACATGGCGATGTGAACTATAGGTGTTAATCACATGATGATGTGAACTATCAATGTTAATCACATGGTGATGTGATCTTGATTATTGACTCTAGTGCAAGTGGGAGACTGAAGGAAATATGCCCTAGAGGCAATAATAAAGTTATTATTTATTTCCTTATATCATGATAAATGTTTATTATTCATGCTAGAATTGTATTAATCGGAAACATAATACATGTGTGAATACATAGACAAACAGAGTGTCACTAGTATGCCTCTATTTGACTAGCTTGTTAATCAAAGATGGTTATGTTTCCTAACCATGAACAAGGAGTTGTTATTTGATTAACAAGGTCACATCATTAGTTGAATGATCTGATTGACATGACCCATTCCGTTAGCTTAGCACACGATCGCTTAGTATGTTGCTATTGCTTTCTTCATGACTTATACATGTTCCTATGACTATGAGATTATGCAACTCCGCTTACGGAGGAACACTTTGGTACTACCAAACGTCACAACGTGAATCGGGTGATTATAAGGAGTACTACAGTGTCTCCAAAGGCAGATGTTGGGTTGGCGATTTCGAGATTAGGATTTGTCACTCCGATTGTCGGAGAGGTATCTCTGGCCCTCTCGGTAATACACATCACTTAAGCCTTGCAAGCATTACAACTAATGAGTTAGCTGTGAGATGATGTATTACGGAACGAGTAAAGAGACTTGCCGTAACGAGATTGAACTAGGTATTGATACCGAC
>JAHHZJ010005057.1:0-18514 GCA_021437245.1 Aegilops speltoides | reverse complement strand
TTCCAACACTCATCATCACTTCACCCTTCAACTAGTCTCTCTTATTCAGAACTCCTGCTTCGAGTTACTAATCTTAGCAACTCGAACAAGTATCAAATACTCAAGGGCTACTATAAACACTAGTAAGGCACACATCAATAACTGTATATCAAATATACCATTGTTCACTTTGCCATCCTTCTTATCCACCAAATATTCAGGGCATTTCCGCTTCAAAGGACCATTCCCTTTGCATAGTAAGCACTCAATTTCAGGCTTTGGTCCAGCTTTGGTCTTCTTCACGGGAGTGACAACTTGTTTGCTATTCCTCGTGAAGTTTCCTTTCTTTCCTTTGCCATTTTCTTGAAACTAGTGGTCTTATCAATCATCAAACTTGATGCTCTTTCTTGATTTCTACCCTCGCCAATTTCAACATCACGAAGAGCTCGGGAATTGTTTTCGTCATCCCTTGCATACTATAGTTCATCACAAAGTTCTACTAACTTGGTGATGGTGACTAGAGAACTCTCAATCACTATCTTATCCGGAAGATTAACTCCCACTTGATTCAAGCGATTGTAGTACCCGATAATCTGAGCACATGCTCACTAGTTGAGCGATTCTCCTCCATCTTTTAGCTATAGAACTTGTTGGAGACTTCATATCTCTCAACTCGGTATTTACTTGAAATATTAACTTCAATTCCTCGAACATCTCATATGGTCCATGACGCTCAAAACATCTTTGAAGTCCCAATTCTAAGCTTAAGCATGGTGCACTAAACTATGAAGTAGTCACCATATCGAGCTAGCCAAACTTTCATAACGCTTTGCCTCGCTCCCGCAATAGGTTTGTCACCTAGCGTGCATCAAAGACATAATTCTCTGGCAGCAATGAGGATAAACCTCAGATCACGGATCCAATCCGATCATTGCTACTAACATCTTTCAACACAGTTTTCTAGGAACATATCAAAATAAACATATGAAAGCAACAACGCGAGCTATTGATCTATAACATAATTTGCAAAATACTATCAGGACTAAGTTCATGATAAATTTAAGTTCAATTAATCATATTACTAAAGAACTCCCACTTAGATAGATATCCCTCTAATCCTCTAAGTGATTACGTGATCCATATCAACTACACCATGTCCGATCGTCACGTGAGATGGAGTAGTTTCAACGGTGAACATCAATATGTTGATCATATCTACTATATGATTCATGCTCGACCTTTCGGTCTCCGTGTTCCGAGGCCATATCTGTTATATGCTAGGCTCATCAAGTTTAACCTGAGTATTCCGCGTGTGCAACTGTTTTGCACCCGTTGTATTTGAACGTAGAGCCTATCACACCTGATCATCATGTGGTGTCTCAGCACGAAGAACTTTCGCAACGGTGCATACTCAGGGAGAACACTTCTTGATAATTAGTGAGAGATCATCTTAAAAATGCTACCGTCAAACTAAGCAAAATAAGATGTATAAAAAATAAACATCATATGCAATCAAAATATGTGACATGATATGGCTATGATCATCTTGGCCTTTGATCTCCATCTCCAAAGTATCTCATAATCTCTATCGTCACCGCACGACACCATGATTTTCATCATCTTGATCTATATCAATGTGTCGTCACATGGTCGTCTCGCCAACTATTGCTCTTGCAACTATTGCTATCGCTAGCGATAAGGTAAAGCAATTATTTGGCACTTGCATCTTTATGCAACAAAGAGACAACCATAGGGCTTCTGCCAGTTGCCGATAACTTCAACAAAACATGATCATCTCATACAACAACTTATATCTCATCACGTCTTGACCGTATCACATCACAACATGCCCTGCAAAAACAAGTTAGACGTTCTCTACTTTGTTGTTGCAAATTTTACGTGGCTGCTACGGGCTGAGCAAGAACCGTTCTTACCTACGCATCAAAACCACAACGATAGTTCGTCAAGTTAGTGTTGTTTTAACCTTCGCAAGGACCGGGCGAGCACACTCGTTCAACTAAAGTTGGAGAAACAGACACCCGCTAGTCACTGTGTGCAAAGCACGGCGGTAAAACCAGTCTCGCGTAAGCGACGCGTAATGTCGGTCGGCGCTTCATCCAACAATACCGCCCAACCAAAGTATGACATGCTGGTAAGCGTATGACTTGTATCGTCCCACAACTCACTTGTGTTCTACTCGTGCATATAACATCAACGATCAAACCTAGGCTCGGATGCCACTATTGGGGAACGAGTAATTTCAAAAATATCCCACGCACGCGCAAGATCATGGTGATGGCATAGCAACGAGAGCGGAGAGTATTGTCTATGTACCCTCGAGACCGTAAGCGAGCGTTATTACAACGCGTTGATGTAGTCGCTTCTTCACGATCCGACCGATCCAAGTACCGAACGACGGCACCTCCGAGTTCAGCACCGCTTAGCTCGATGACGATCCCCGGCCCGATCCAGCAAAGCGTCGGGGATGAGTTCTCAAGACGACGGCTGCAGTGACGATGATGATGTTCTACGGCGAGGCTTCGCCTAAACTCCAGCTGACGATATGACTGAGGTGGAATATGGTGGAGGGGGCACCGCACAGCTAAGGAACGATCCGTAGATCAACTTGTGTGCCTATGGGGTGCCCCCTGCCCCTATATAAAGGTGGAGGAGGGAGGGTCGCCCTCTCTATGGCGCGCCCTAGGGGAGTCCTACTCCCACCGGGAGTAGGATTCCCCTTCCTAGTAGAACTAGGAGACCTTCCAAGTAGTAGGAGTAGGAGAGAGGAAAGGGAAGGAGAAGGAGAGCGAAGGAGGCGCCCTCCCTAGTCCAATTCGGACTAGTCCATGGGGAGGAGTGCGCCACCCTTTGCCCTTTCTCTCCTTTCCGTATGGCCCATTAAGGCCCAATACGAATTCCGTAACTCTCGGTACCTCAAAAATACCCGAATTACTCAAAATCTTTCCGATGTCGAATATAGTCGTTCAATATATCGATTTTTACATCTCGACCATTTGAGACTCCTCGTCATGTCCGCGTCTCATCGAACTCTGAACTCCTTGGTACATCAAAACTCATAAACTCATAATAAACCGCCATCGAAACCTTAAGTCGTACGGACCCTACGGGTTCGAGAACTATGTAGACATGACCTAGAACTATTCTCGGTCAATAACCAATAGCGGAACCTGGATGCTCATCTTGGCTCCTACATATTCTACTGAAGATCTTTATCGGTCAAACCGCATAACAACATACTTTGTTCCTTTGTCATCGGTATGTTACTTACCCGAGATTTGATCGCGGTATCCAATACCTAGTTCAATCTCGTACCAGCAAGTCTCTTTACTCGTTACATAATGCATCATTCCATAACTAACTCATTAGCTACATTGCTTGCAAGGCTTATAGTGATGTGCATTACCGAGAGGGACCAGAGATACCTCTCCGACAATCGGAGTGACAAAACCTAATCTCAAATAGCCACCCAACATGTACCTTTGGAGACACCTAGTACTCCTTTATAATCACCCGATTACGTTGTGCGTTTGGTAGCACCAAAGTGTTCCTCCGTAAACGGAGTTGCATAATCTCATAGTTACAGGAACATGTATAAGTCATGAAGAAAGCAATAGCAACATACTAAGCGATCAAGTGCTAAGCTAACGGAATGGGTCATGTCAATCACATCATTCTCCTAATGATGTGATCCGTTAATCAAATGATAACACATGTCTATGGTTAGGAAACATAACCATCTTTGATTAATGAGCTAGTCAAGTAGAGGCATACTAGTGACGTTATGTTTGTCTATGTATTCACACATGTATCATGTTTCCGGTTAATACAATTCTAGCATGAATAATAAACATTTATCATGATATAAGGAAATAAATAATAACTTTATTATTGCCTCTAGGGCATATTTCCTTCACAGCCACTATCCATAATCCATTACGAAGCATGAGGTGTCATAGCCTACAATGCGAGATAGGGGATAGGCTTCACCAAGGGTATTGTGAAGCATAAACATTTGACGAACAAGCGTATTATCAAAGGTTAGATCCAGTTTAGGACTTATAGGATGGTGCAAGCGAATCAGGAACAAAATACATAGTAAGACCATTTGGGCATTTTATCTTGCGCCCAACAAGATGTTTAAGGTCCCAGCATAAGCATCGAGCGCCTTTGATTTCGGTGGAGACCTTTCCTGCAAAAGAGTTAAGTTTTCTTAACCCCCACATTTTCGAGGGTGGCTTAGAAGCAATGAGTCTAAGTGCTGATGTCGGTGTCAAAATCGGCGGATCTCGGGTAGGGGTCCCGAGCGTGCGTCTAGGCGGATGGTAACGAGACAAGGGACACGATGTTTTTACCGAGTTCGGGCCCTCTCGATGGAGGTAAACCCTACTCTGCTTGATTGATATTGATGATATGGGTAGTACAAGAGTGGATCTACCACGAGATCAAGGAGGCTAAACCCTAGAAGCTAGCCTATGGTATGATTGTTGTAATGGTTGTTACGTCCTCTGGACTAAAACCCTCGAGTTTATATAGACACAGGGAGGGCTAGGGTTACGAGTCGGTTACAATGGTAGGAGATCTACATATCCGTATTGCCAAGCTTGCCTTCCACGCCAATGAAAGTCCCATCCGGACACGGGACGAAGTCTTCAATCTTGTATCTTCATAGTCTTGGAGTCCGGTGAGCGATGATAGTCCGCTGTCCGGACACCCCTAGTCGAGACTCCTCATGCAGCATCTAAGAACTTGACTTTGAAGCCCTAGCAAATAGCCTTGCGGAGGAGAATAATACTCATATGGATAAGCGAAAAGTTCGTAGACTTATGAACATAGCGGTTTGATGAAACATGCTCATATTCAAAGGTCGAGTATGATTTCCTGCAAAACATTGGCGTTAGGGTGAATCGGTGAGTCCTCTGTTTGTATGAAGCCTTTGGACCATCTGAAGCCTTTGGTGCAGGGTTTGTCTTCTTCGAGATGGTGTCGTAATGACATTCACGGAAGACTTTCGAGACACCTTTTGGGTACCGGATCTTCTTAAGAGGTGATCCATTCCTGCAGTTAGTACCAATATACCGCAAACACTTCACCATTCGATTCTGAGCGGTTTATAGTTTGCATCAAAGGATTCATCAATGATAATTGGGTTATCACTTGTGAAGCCGGTAAGGTATATGGATCTCTTGAAGGTCCCTTAGCACAACCCATGTGGTTTTGGGGTCTTCTCGGGCATCCAAGAAGAACCATCAACTTTCATTTTCCTCTCGAACCCAACACACTCTTTCCTAGGGTTTTGGTTCAGAATCTGCTTTTTAAGGACATCACATAGTGTCTGATGACCTTTGAGACTTTTGTACATTCCTGTCTCAAGTAATGACTTCAACCTAACATCCTCATCAGCAATAGTAGTGGTATCCTCAGATGAGGGGTTAGTTACCACATCAGCAGTTGAAGATATTGCAACAGTAGTAGCAGTTGAACATTCAACAACAGAGACAACATTATCACGCTCAATACATTTAAGACATGGTGGTTCAAATCCTTTCTGAGCAGAACTGATCTGTTGAGCGCGGAGTGACTCGTTTTGCTTTTGAAGATCTTCATGAGCCGATCTTAATTTCTCAAGTTCCTGTCCTTTGAAGATAATCATAGAAAGCTTTTCATGAGAGGTTGAGATCGATTCATGACGACTTTCAAGTTCCTCATACTTAACACGAAGATTTTTATGTCTTCAATTAAGGACCGAGATCGGGTCATTTCTCAGTCAACAGGTCATCGCTTTTGTCTAACAGTTTTTGAATATGTTCCATGGCATTCTGTTGTTCAGTTGCAATTTTAGCAAGTGTTTTGTAGCTAGGTTTAGGTTCACATTTAGAGTCATCTTCACTTGATGTTTGAAATTAAGCATCGGGTGAGTTTACCTTGGCACCACGTGCCATGAAGCAGTAGGTGGGAGTAGAGTCATCCTCATCCTTGGCATCAACGTTAGTGACGAGGCCATTGTCTTCAGTGTAGAAGATGGACTTGGCGACGTATGCAGAAGCTAGAGCCAGGCTTGCCACTCCAGAATCAGATTCCTCCTCGGACTCCACCTCTGCCTCCTTAGATGCAGACTCCTCAACTGAATCCATATCCTTGCCAACAAAAGCACGAGCCTTGCCAGATGAGCTCTTCTTGTCAAGAAGACTTGACGAAGACTTGGAAGAAGACTTTGAGGATTTCTTCTTCTTGTTGTCATCAGAATCATAGTCCTTGCTCTTCTTCTTCTTTGTCTCGTTGTCCCACTGTGGACACTCAGAGATGTAGTGACCAGGTTTCTTGCACTTGTGACAGGTTCTCTTCTTGTGATCACGAGAGGAAGCTTCATCATTCCTTGAGCTAGATCTTGAAGACTTTCTAAAGTCTTTCTTCTTGGTGAACTTTTGGAACTTCTTCACAAGCATATCAAGCTCCTTTCCAATGCATTCAGGATCACCAGAACTGTAGTCAGATTCTTCTTCAGATGAGGAAACAACCTTTGCCTTCAAAGCGCGAGTTCGGCCATAGTTGGGACCATAGATGTCTCTTTTCTCAGATAGCTGAAACTCATGTGTGTTGAGCCTCTCAAGTATGTCAGATGGATCGAGTGTCTTGAAGTCGGGGCGTTCTTGAATCATCAAGGCTAGGGTGTCGAACGAGCTGTCAAGTGATCTCAGGAGTGTCTTGATGATTTCATGCTTGGTGGTCGAGTGGCGCCGAGAGCATGAAGCTCATTTGTGATATCGTGAGGTGATCAAATGTGAGTGGACATTCTCATTATCGTGTCTCTTGAAGCGGTTGAAGAGATTGCGAAGAACACCGATCCTTGAGTCTCTCCGGGTTGAGCGCCTTCATTGACCTTGGAGAGCCAGTCCGACTAGCTTCGACGTTTCTAGAGCACTCACACGACCATAATGTCCCTTGGTCGATGACCACAGATGATGTTCTTGGCAATTGAGTCCAATTGCACGAACTTCTTGACATCGCAGGAGTGACACCTTCACCGATCTTGGGAACACCGTTCTTGACGACATACCGAGATCGACATCAATGGCTTCAAGATGCATGCGCATCTTATTCTTCCATAGAGGGTAACGGTGCCATCGAAGGCAGACGCATGCGGAGACTTTGATTATCCCTTATCGACATAGCTAAAACTCCGGTGGTTGAATTGAATCACACAGAACAAGGGAGTACCTTGCTCTGATACCAATTGAAAGTGCTAGTATTCGACTAGTGGGGGTGAATAGGCGATTTTTATGAAAGTCTTTAAAACATGGGTGTTTCAAAGACAAACAATAGAAATGACCCTATTAATATGCAGCGGAAGGTAGTCTACACTAGACAAGCAATAGTCAAGTAAGAAATGAAGTGAAAGCACAATGACTATAAGCAGGTAGGTAGATTGGATCAGGATGGAAGATAGTATGAAGCCAAACAGACAACAGTCTTCACACAGTGAAGTCAACAGATAAGGCAGGCAGGCAAAGACTTCACTAAGACAAAATGTAAGTAAGGCAAGAGATGGTAGGATAGAACCAGTTGCTCGGAGAGGACAAGGGGTTTGTTGGACCAGTTCCAGTTGTTGTGACAACTATACGTCTGGTTAGGGAGGCTGAGATTTAACTCAGAAGACCGCGTCTTCACCTTATTCCCCTTGAGCTAAGAACACTTAGTCCTCCCCCAATCACTCTAGTAAGTCTTCAAGGGAGACTTCCAAACCTTCACATACTTTGTTCACCGGCAATCCACAATGACCCTTGGATGCTCAGAACGCGACACCTAACCGGATGGAGGATTCACAGTCCTCAAGTGTAATAAGTCTTCAGATCCCGCGGACAGAAAGACTTCAGTGATGCCTAACATTCTTTGGCTCTGGGTGTTTTGGGCTTTGTCCTCGCAAGGATTCTCTCTCAAAGGGTTCGGAGGTGGGATGCTCTCAAAGCGACAAAAGTCGTGCACTAACTCGAGAAGCCACCAATTTATGGTGTAGGGGTGGGCTATCTATAGCCGGAGGCAACCCGACCTAATTTGTCCAAAATGACCCTGGGTCACTAAGGAACCGACACGTGTTCAAACAATCAGATTTCAATCACAGCGCAGCTTGACTTGGGCTACAAGTAAAGCTGACTCATCCAGCTCTGGATAAGGTTTGCTCTCATTGTCTTCGCTCGAAGACATAGGATTTGGTTGAGCATCACATCAGTCACTCTGACTTTGTTCACTTGGACCCCACTTAACAGTACGGTGGTTCCTATGACTCAATCAAAGAATAAAAGGAACCAACGAAACAACTATGTCTTCGCGCTCCATAGTCTTCACACGATGTCTTCTCCTGTCATAGTCTTCAATGTGAATGTCTTCACAGACCACCATTGTCTTCAATGTCTTCACACATTTTTAGGGGTCATCTCTGGTAGGTAAACCGAATCAACGTGGGACTGCTACCTGTGTTATCCTGCAATTCTCACAAACACATTAGTCCCTCAACCAAGTTTGTCGTCAATACTCCAAAACCAACTAGGGGTGGCACTAGATGCACTTACACTTCCAATATATCAATCTTTACCTCTTGACCATTTGAGACTCCTCGCCATGTCCGTGATCTCATCCAGGACTCCGAACAAACTTCGGTCATCAAATCACATAACTCATAATACAAATCGTCATCAAACGTTAAGAGTGCGGACCCTACGGGTTCGAGAACTATGTAGACATGACCGAGACACATCTCCGGTCAATAATCAATAGCGGAACCTGGATGCTCATATTGGCTCCTACATATTCTACGAAGATCTTTATCGGTCAAACTGCATAACAACATACGTTGTTCTCTTTGTCATCGGTATGTTACTTGTCCGAGATTTGATCGTCGGTATCATCATACCTAGTTCAATCTCATTACCGGCAAGTTTCTTTACTCGTTCCGTAATGCATCATCCCGTAACTAACTCATTAGTCACATTGCTTGCAAGGCTTATAGTGATGTGCATTACCGAGAGGGCCCAGCTATACCTCTCCGTTACACGGAGTGACAAATCCTAATTTTGATTTATGCCAACTCAACAAACACCATCGGAGACACCTGTAGAGCATCTTTATAATCACCCAATTATGTTGTGACGTTTGATAGCACACAAAGTGTTCCTCCGGTATTCGGAATTGCATAATCTCATAGTCGAGGAACATGTATAAGTCATGAAAAAGCAATAGCAATAAAATTAAACAATCATTATGCTAAGCTAACAGATGGGTCTTGTCCATCACATCATTCTCTAATGATATGATCACGTTCATCAAATGACAACACATGTCTATGGCTAGGAAACTTTACCATCTTTGATTAACGAGCTAGTCAAGTAGAGGCATACTAGGGACACTCTATTTGTCTATGTATTCACACATGTACTAAGTTTCCGGTTAATACAATTCTAGCATGAATAATAAACATTTATCATGATATAAGGCAATATAAATAACAACCTTATTATTGCATCTAGGGCATATTTCCTTGAACCCTCACATTCATCTATGTCCTGAATCCTAAAGTCATTCTCGGTCCCATGAAACACATGTAGCGGACCCACGAGATACACTTGACATAGCCATTGTCTAAACTCTAGCATCCCGGTCTCACCGAAATGGCCCTTCGATCCCACCGAAGAGCACTTGCCAACCTTCTCTTGCCAATTGAAATTCAATCGAAATTTCCGAGTGGTTTCAATCGGTGACACCAAAGTGTGAAAGTTCTTAGGTCATCATCATTCAGTCCCACCGAGAGGTTTCATCCGGTCTCACCGAAAAGCCAAAAGTTCACAAATCTCTATTGGTTGCAATAAATTGCCAAGAAAAATCATGGTGCACATGCAACATACAAGCCAATGCTTGCATCAACGCAAAAAGAAATTGCAACACGAATGCAACATTTGAAGCTGACACCTAGCGCAACAGATCGTTTATGCTTGGAGCAAACAAATATGAGATTGTAACGTGTTGGACTGACGCATGCAACATCGGAAAAAACCACTGGATCATGGTCGACGTTCAATTGGCTGAGGGGTACCATGTTCTTATTTTAAGAACATTTTCTATTTTGAGGCAATTTTACTATTTTTAGCCAAATCTACTTTTTTAGACAACTTAACTTTTTGAGACAATCTCTGAAGCTTTATTAATTCGTCCACGTTTACAAGGACGAAAGGAAATTCATGGGCTAACCTAACCAAACATGGCGGCCAACCCCTAAAGTTAATGCATGCTTCGCTAGACTATGAGCTTTATAGTTTGAGCTGCTAAATTCATGGACCATATTACATGGAATAACGGCAGTAGCATGTTCTTTGATTTCCCGAATGATTGCACCATATTGTGCAGAACTTCCACTCTTGACTTCGTCCACCACAATCTTGCAATCGGAGACCACATATATGCGTTGATTGTAAAGATCCTCTGAAAGAGCCAATGCCTCTCTCACCGCCATAGCTTCAAGTGTAGTTGGGTCTGAAATAGTACGGAAGACAATCGTCGAGGCTCCTTGGAACACTTCATTTTGATCTCTGCTGATTGCCGCCACTGCCCCATGAGTTCCACTCTGTCCCATTGGGGCATCAACGTCACTTTCAAAAGCTTCTGGAAAGGATAACCACCTGTTATTAGCTAGTGCAACCCAAGTAGAAGCAGTTCGGTGGGTTTTCCAACCTTTCAATTTCGTCCAAGTAAGATGTGATGAAACCATTGATAGCATGGGCACTTTGAAATATACCTTTGTGTAGAGCTTTCCTTCGAGCCCCCCAGATCGCACATAATGTGACCACAAGCCGAACAAGATCGTTAGTTTGAAGAGTGTCATGCATGGTGAAGATCCAATGCCCTGCATTCTTCTCTTGGTTCATACTCAACTGTTCGACCACTGGATCCAAAGATAGGGCCCAGGTGCAACGGGATATGGGACAGCTAAAACAACATGCCGCCGGTATCATCGCCCCGAGAGCTCATGCTCATGCGGTAGCCACGTTCCTGCGACGAAGCACTTCACCAGATGGAATTGAGTGCTGCGCTAGTCGCCAAATGAACACTTGAAGTTTCGATGGAACCTGAACATTCCAAATCGAATTCCACTCACTGCTTTTCTCAAGTAGTGCGAGATGAGCCTTCCTTTCTTCAAGCCATTCTTCTATGTTAAATTTTGTTCTTACAATCACACGGTAGGCCGAGCAGAGTGTAAATATACCTCGATGTTCTTTGTTCCACGCCCAAAAGCCTGAGATTCTACTAGTGCATAGCGGAATTCTAAGTATAGCTTCTGCATCAAGAGGGTGAAAACCGGCGAACAAGTTCCTCCTCCATGACGCTGTAGCGGTGAGCTCCGCCACCCGAGTGGGCGGGTTTTGGATAGTGGATTTTTCATTTTTGAGGGTTTTTTGGACAGTCGAAGACCTGCACTCTGGGCCTGCGCCGCCTGGGCTCATATCGCCCGCAGAGCACAGAGTTTGCACCAGAAACCCACGCAGGCCCGGGACGCGAAACCCACGCACCCATTCGCACTGCCGCCTCCGCGGCCGCGCGCTCACACTCGCCTGGCACGCGCGCCGCGCCTCCTCGCCGTTTCCGCGTTTCCTTCCTCAACGGCGACCCCGATGCCACGGCCGGATGCCAAAATCGGCAACCCGGAGCGCGCGCCGTCGTGTATAAGGATGCCTCGTCTCCCTAGCCCTAGCCCGCGCCTCCTCCGACCCTCACCCGCCGCCGGCCCCCGAAACCCTAACCCACTCCGGCGAGTAGATCCGGCACGTCCTGCTCTCTCCGCCACCAGCCGCCAGAGATGGCCGCCCGCAATTCATCTGCGTCCGCCGCACACCGCTCCACCAGGATTCCGTCGCCGCCCCCAACTCGCCCCTGCTCGCCGCCGACCCGGTCCACCAGGCTGCCGTGGCCAACCCTACTCTCCGGTGTTCGCCACCAACCCGGTCCACCAGGCCAGCGCGGCGGCGTCGGCGGGGATGTATGGCGCTCCTGGGGCCCTCCCAACCGAGCAAGGGTCTTCGACGGTGCTGCCGCCCCCGCCGCCGCCACAAGGCGCGCCTGTGATGAAGACGGTCCAGGGCGTGAACATGATGGCTCCGACGCCCTGCAAGGACCCCGGTGATGCAAGGGGCAAACACGGTGGTGCCGATGCCCTGCGGAGCTGGTCATGACCGTGCCCCTTCAAGGCAGACCTGTGATGGCACCTCTGCCTTTCCCGGGGTCGTCCACCCATGATGGCACCTCCATCCTTCTATGATGTCGCTTCACCAATGACGGTGCAGCAGCCTCGACATGCCGGATACATGATGGCTCCACCGATGGCGGCGCTGCATCTCCCACAGGCCATACACATGGTGGCACAGCCGCCTTTGCCAGCTGGCCCCCCTCCTCTCAAGCGTCGCCGCCCTGACTACTTTGGTTTGTTCTTACTGCTCAATTCTCTGCCTCTATTAGATTAATTTCTTTGTTTTGTTCCTGCAGATTCATATAAAAGTTTAGCAAAGAGAAATGAAACCTTATCAGATTTGTTGATGCTTATGGTTGTAGTTTATAGAGTAGATTTTGTTGATGCTTATGGTTGTAGTTTATAGAGTAGATTTTGTTGACGCTTAAGGTTGTAGTTTATACAATAGTTTATTATCATTATTATTATGTTTGTAGCTTATACAATTGTCTGTTTGTTGGCCATATGTACGGTTAGGCTTTTGATTATGTCTATATGTAAAAAGCATATGGCTATAGACATATCTTTGATTTTTTTCCTGGGAAGCTTAATAGTCAATGCTGCGGTTGTTTCTCTTATGGTTCAACATGGATATTCGAGATGTTGTTGATTGTTAGATTGTACCTTTTTTTAAGCATCACTGCATCAGGTTTGTAGGCTGAAGGTTTGGATTTGTTAGTGAGAATTTAGAACATAAGTATGGCAGATTATTGTCTCATTAGCCTAAGTTTTTCTGTTAAATCTTCGAAGAAAAATCCTAGGATAGTTATAGGATACAGTTCTGGGATTTTTCTCTCTATGGTGTTGGTAGCATTTTGACATGTGGATTAAGTGTTGCCCAGCTTTTGCTATGTTAAAAACATTGGCGCAAAACTGACAGCACATATTTCTACTATTGTTCTAAAGAGCTTTGAAATGGACATCATATGACCAAATATATTATAAATCTTTAAAACTTGAATTGGTCAATAGTGCTTACGTCAATCTGGTCGATCTAGCTTAGGGTTTGCATGCTGCTGCGTAGTAGACGGTTGCACCCTTACTTTTGACGCAACAATTAATAGTTTAATAAAGCTAGTTCCTCTTTCCTATTAGTACCCTTCCAATATTTTATTGAGTATGACTAATTGCCATTTGGGCATTAGTTGTATATTTGTTGTCATCGCTGAGCTGCATGATAGGTTAAATAAATCACCATCTCTTCAGTTGGCAGCATAGATTTTTCTCATCTCAAAAGTCCCTACATTTATCAATGCGTGTGAATATCTTTAATGCTTGTTATGAAAAATCAGCGTGCATATGTCCATTTCAACCTCATAGATGATATGCTCGTCATTTTTAACTTGTTTAAACCCTTTTCACATTAGTAACGCCGTTACAGTGAGATTGCCTTTTCCCCTCTCCATATGTCCCTCTTGATATGTGATATAGTAAGATCCACACTTCAGTTAATGCTGTCCTTTTAATGCGTGTTATAGAAATTCAGCATGCATATGTCCATTTTAACCTCATAGATGACAAATGAGGTCATCATTAGCAAACGATACTGAAACATTGACATGCTCGTCATTTTTTAACTTATTTAAACCCTTTTCACATTAGGTAACGCGAAACAGCGAGATTGCCTTTCCCCTCTCCAGATGTCCATTTCTTGATATATGTGATATAGTTAGATCCACACTTTAGTTAATGCTTTCCTGTTTATTTTTATCGGGCTTGCTTTTTAAATGGTAGGTATAATTAATAATTTCAAGCAATCATGAGTTAGAGAACTGGCGCTGCCCAATGGTAGGAGTTCAGGTTGTTGAACCTACACATCTGTGTTTGAATCCCCACGGGGACTCCACTTGGGTGCTATCCATGTTTATTCGTGGAGCGGTCCCACTTCTACCTATTCACTTGGGTGCTATCCGCGTTTATTGGTGGAGTGGTCTCACTTCTACCTAACGGTGGGCAGTTAAGGGAGGGATCCGTCCCCATTTAGCCCTGTTTGTTAGCAATCACGAGTCATGTGCCGCTCAATGTCTTTTAGAAGTTCATTCATTCCCAGTAACATATACATGCATATAATTTAGTTATTACACCCTTCTGTAGACATGCCTTTTGGACCTGGATGACTGGTTTTGAGCTGGAAATGGCTGGATTTGATGAATCAATGGGACTGCCTTATGGGCCTTACATAAACAATGAGGTAACACAATAATTCCTTGTTCCTCATTAAGACTAGCAGCTTCATCAGTAAATCTGAAGTACTGGATTATTTTATTTGACCTGGTGCATCTTTACAGATGCCTTCTGTTGGTTCGTATGAGCCACATCTTCCTTCAGACGCATCAAACACCCTACATGTTGAAGGTTTCCCACCCAACTGTACTAGACGGGAGCTTGCACGTATCCTTTGCTATTATTATTTTGAGTTTATTTGTCATTTTATTCATAAGGGGACTATGTTGTATGTTTATGTTCTTACCAATCTTATGTCTCAGCCTTTTCTTTTGTGTTTTATCTTGCACCATTTAGTGCTTCAGCTCCTTGACTCTTGCTTCTCTAGATATATTTCGCCCTTTTACTGGGTTCTGTGCAGTAAGGCTGGTCAACACAGGATATAATATTCGACATGTAATAGCTTATGCTGACTTTGAAACTCCTGCGCAAGCCTTCTCTGCCATGAAGTCTCTGCAAGGTGAATATAACATCATTGTCAGCCGAAATTGTGTCCCTTACATTCTACTCCCTCTGTTCCTAAATAGTTGTCTTTCTAGAGATTTCAACAAGTGACTACATACAGAGCAAAATGAATGAATCTACGCTCTAAAATATGTCTATACATCCTTATGTGGTAGTCCATTTGAAATCTCTAAAAAGACAAATATTTAGGAACGGAGGGAGTAGTATACTATACCTGATACTTACGTTACCAATTCTTTTGAGCTTTGGTCTGCACATCCTTTGTATCAATATCGTTGTGTTCCCAAGTTGTGACTCTTACATAAGTACTTACGGCAGTTGTCAACCCTTGTTGATTGTTTCATTGTTTGTTTGCATAACTTTCCTGTTCTTACTGAGCTAGAGTTTACATGGTAGAATCTGCATGCAGACTAGAGAATACATCCCTTTGCTCTGTTCTTTTCTGCTCTATTTCACTTCCAGTAGGTTGCGTGTAACCTATTGTTTATATATCACACATCTTGCAAATATAAGTGTAGCATTTATTCATTTCATATCCAGCATCTGCCGGATAACTTTTACCTGAATATTGAGACAAGTGCCTCGTATTGCTACTACTATTTTCCTTTTTTAGTATTTTAGTGCATCAACTTTGTTCCCTAGATGATTGATTTCAGACTTTCTACAGTTAGCATAATCCCTTATTTTGTTTGTCTCACTATCCCAAAATGTCAGTGTTATAGCATGAAATTGACACTTGTTTGGTTGTGGGCTTGAAATAAACAATGGCACTTCTTTTTGCAGGTTATTTGTTTGACATGCATGACCGATACTCAGTCAAATTGGACCTCCAGTTCCTTCCTGGTCCGTCCAAGGTAAACTGATGGCTCGTGCTAGGCGTTAAATCTTGTGGATCTCAGTTTCTTATATATCAATCTGAAACCATCAATTTGCAAATTCTTCCTTGCTTATGTTACCTCATGGGTGAAAATGGACAACTTGATTAATTGTTTCTCAGGCTTTACCTGATACACTATGATGAGCCTATATTAGAACTGGAATTGGTTTTTTAAAGTTAAATGTTGTATGAGATGCTATTTAGAAACATTATAACTGGGCACTCTAGGACCCTTCTCACGCTATCAGCTATTCTGGCCGTCCGATTTCATTTTTGATTGTTCACGGCTGTCCGATCGGCGCCCTCCGCGTGGGCTGCTCCCGGGCTGGATGTTTCGGCCGCTACTCCAGAAACAAAATCAGAGGGCACCGATTCACTTAGGATTTAGCGTCTGATCCTGGATGTACGGTCGTGACAGGTCCTTCGCTCCGTCTCTCTCCTCCCTCGTGTCTCTCGCGCAGCGCCTCCGTTACTCCATGGCGGCGGCGGCGACACGACGACACCCTATAGCCTTGTCCCTTGGGCAAGGCGGATGACGCCACGCCGCACGCTCTCCCTCCTATCTGGTGGCGTGCGTCCGCCTCTTTTGGCCATAGAAACAAAGCCCATCTACACAGCTCGCTGCCGTTTCGTCTCCGACTTGGACCTGCATCTGTTGATATCCAAGATGCGACCAGTTTTGATACTCGGTTTGTATGCACTGTGCCTGTTGGTTATTCAATTGTTTTCAGACTGTTAGATCTGAACCAATCGGCTTTATACCATGGTGTTGAGTCCTCGTACGGATTAGCTTTTGATGCAAAAGCTGACAGTATGAGCTTGGGTCGCTGAACCAGCCATGCTCACATGACCAATCGGTCACACTTTTTCCCCTTCTGGCTCGTGATATAATGTAAGGAGATGATGCAGCAAATCAATTGTAAGTCTATTTAGTTGAATTGACAACGTTTATTTGATTTGAGATCCTTATATAAGGAATGTGTCTTTTTTCTCGGGCCACACAAATTTATTTCGAAATTTAAAGCCTATGATAATTATCTGTTTTTCTATATAAATGTAGTGTTAGTAGCATTATGTGTATATTCTTTTAAATGTCAAATCTTTATTCCCCTTCTGTGTTCGACAATATCTCCATTCAAATGGTTTGTTATCTACTCATTTTGTCAAGATCGCTCTAACTTCAACTAATTTGTGCTATGAGTAATCACTGCAATCACCATGTGATTACCCCTATGCTTTAGGCACCCTTTCTCCATCACCTAGCTCTTGAGAGGACAACATCAGAACCATGGCGAACTGGACACATGAGCTGAAGCACATATTCGTCAAGAAATACCTCTACCCATGTGGCTCGCCTGTCTATAAGAACATTGTCTGCAGAGCTTCTTACCTCTACCACTGCCGCTCTGTACCAAGGTGAGTGGAGGGATCTTAGCTTTGTTTAGTTTTTTGGCTTTTAGAGCTGATCTTTTCATCATGCTCCAACTTTTACTGAGATAATTTTTTATGCGAAGATGAAGCTGAAGTTTAGTTGATTGAAAGCAGAGATAAATATGTCACTGTAGCTAAGCATGGTAACATTTACGATCACACGGAAGAAGCATGTTTGAGTGCAAGGAGAAGCTAAGATAATATATGGTAATAATGCAAGCAAAATAATACTTGTCCTAATCCACATTCTTTTAAGTATAGAATCCACATTTGAATATATACTTTGCATGCCTTTTTCTTAGAACGAAACCTCAAGGACAGCCTGACTTTGAATTAGCAAAATCATCAACCGCCAGGATTACACAAGGCCACCAAGCATGCCATAAAAAGAGAGGTCGCTAACAGAACAATTTACTGTTGTATTGATACTATATTAGCACTTTTTGTTGCTACTACCGAGACAGTACTTAAACATTTCTATAGTTTCCTCAAGATGGCTGAGCATGGCAACAGATGCCTTCAATGTATGCTTCAAGCTATCGAGAGATGAAATAAATAAATCATGTGATGCCATATTACCGTGTTACTTCCCGACAAACCAATTAAACTTTCCTCTTTGATTATTGATAGACACAATAATGTACATTGATCTTTAATATTTTGTGCCTTTGTATATTTTGTTGAAATTCATACATATATATTTTAAAAAATATTATTAATTAAGATGGCATGCAATCATCGAGATGTCAATTAATATTAAGTTAACTTTAATATTTCATGTTATGCGTGTTCCTATTAGTCTACTGAAAAAATGAGCAGTGCGACAGCTGCGCTTCTTAGTCTAGTAGTTTGTCATTTTGTACCGTAACTTATCATGTATCTGCGTGGCCCATACAATACAGTTATGAGCAACTGAAGGTTTCATATCACCAATGTTTTACAAAAGTAAAAGGTTTCTTTTGGTGGGCATATTACGTCAATATACTTTTATTGTGGATTACACAAGGGCCATGACATGGCATGTGCTGGTGCTCTTTAAGCTGCTTATCTTGAAGATAACCAAAGTTCTGTTTGGTCCAATGATGTTTTCTGTTGTTGGGTTACTCGGCAAGATCGATTGTGTTAGATTCATAATCACTTAGTCACCTAGCCCACCTGTCATGCTCTTTTGGCTAAGTTGCCATAATTGTGTCCATCACACTTGCCAACCAAGTAACCATATGCCATGACTCTCGGTCCATGTTCCTTTGTAT
>JAHHZJ010005056.1:0-12128 GCA_021437245.1 Aegilops speltoides | reverse complement strand
ACGACACACAAAGCGCCTTCGGGTTCCAATCGGGTAATCACCCGAACCCAAAAACAGTTAGTAATAGTCCACGAAGACTCGCCGTAATCTGCAGTGTTGACGATCCGACCGTAAGCGCACTCATGGGGTTCACAATGGTGGAAATCATTTCGGGACCCCAAAACAGTGAGTAATAGTCCACGAAACGGGCCAGACTCGGCCAAAACTGCGAGTGTTGATGACCGACACGTAAGCAGACTTGGGTTCGCTAATCGTGGAAATCACCCGGACCCTCAAAACAAGGAGTAATAGCCCACTAAACGGACGAGAATCGCTAAATTTGCGAAAGTGTTTATGACCGACACGAAGCGCACTATGGGGTTCGCAATCGAAAATCACCCGAGACCCCAAAACAGTGAGTAATAGTCCACGAACGGGCCGACTCGCCAAAATCATGCGAAAAGTTGATGACCGACACGAAGCGCACCATCGGGTTCGCTAATCGTGAAAATCACCCGAGACCCCAAAACAAAGTGAGTAAAGTCCACTAAACGGGCCGACTCGCTAAAACTTTGTGTGTTGATGACCGACACGTGAGCGCACCTTGGGTTCATCAATCGGAAATCACCCGACCCCAAAACAAGGAGTAATAGTCCATAAACGGGCCAGATCGCCAAAACGCGAAAAGTGTTGATGACCAACATTAAGCGCACCTTGGGGTTCGCTAATCATGGAAATCACTGGGACCCAAAAACAGTGAGTAATATCCACAAATGGGCCAGACTCGCCAAAATCGGGTGTTGAGACCGACACGTAGGACCTTGAGTTTGTCAATCGTGGAAATCACCCGGACCCCAAAACAGGAGTAATAGTCCATTAAACGGACGAGAATCGCCAAATTTATGAAAGTTGATGACCGACACGTAGCGCACTATGGGTTCGCAATCGAAAAATCACTCGAGACCCCAAAACAGGAGTAATAGTCCATTAAACAGCCGGATCGCCAAAATCGCGAAAGTGTTGATGACCGACACGTAGCGCACCATCGGTTCGGCTAATCGTGAAAATCACCCGAGACCCCAAAACAGTGAGTAATAGTCCACGAAACGGGCCAGATCGCTAAAACTTTGTGTGTTGATGACCGACACGCTCAACACCTTGGGTTCATCAATCGTGGAAATCACCCGGACCCCAAAACAAGGAGTAATAGTCCACAAACGGGCTAATCGCCAAAACCGCGAAAGGATGACCAACACGTAAGCGCACCTTGGGGTTCGCCAATCATGGAAATCACCTGGGACCCAAAAAAGGAGTAATACTCCACAAATGGGCCAGACCGCCAAAACCGCGTGTTGATGACCGACACGTAAGGCACCTTTTGTTCATCAATCGTGGAAATCACCCGACCCCTAAACAGGAGTAATACCACAAACGGGCCGACTCGCCAAAACGCGGTGTTGATGAACGACACGAAGTTTAACATTGGTTCGCAATCGTGGAAATCACCCGGACCCCAAAAAGGAGTAATAGTCCACTAAACGGGCCGACTCGCCAAACTGCGGTGTTGACGACCGACACGCGAGCGACCATCGGGTTCCCAACCGGAAATCACCCCGACCCCAAAACAGTGAGTAATAGTCCACGAACGGGCCAATCGCCAAAACAAAAGTGTTGACGACCGACACGAAGCGCACCATGGGGTTCGCAATCATGGAAATCACCCGGACCCCAAAACAGGAGTAATAGTCCACAAACGGGCAGAATCGCCAAAACTACGAAAGTTTGATGACCGACACCTAAGCACACCATGGGGTTCGCTAATCGAGAAATCACCCGGACCCCAAAACAAAGGAGTAATATTCCATGAAACGGCAGAAACGCCAAAATCCGGTGTTGAGACCGACACGTAGCGACCTGGGGTTCCCAATCGGGAAATCACTATGGGACCCCAAAACGTGAGTAATAGTCCACAAACGGACCACACTCGCCAAAACAAGAAGTGTTGATGACCGACACGTAAGCGCACCTTGGGTTCGCTAATCGTGGAAATCACCCGGACCCCAAAACAGGACTAATGGTCCACGAACGGGCCACACTGCCAAAACTGAGTGTGTTGATGACCGACATAAGCCACTTCGGGTTCGCCAATCGGGAAATCACCCGGACCCCAAAACAGTGAGTAATAGTCCACGAACGGGCCGACTCGCCAAAACTGCGGAGTGTTGATGACCGCACATAAGCGCACCATGGTTCGCAATGGTGGAAATCACCCGACCCCAAAACAGGAGTAATAGTCCACTAAACGGGCCAGATCGCCAAAACTGCAGATGTGATGACCGACACGAGCATACTGGGTTCCAATCATGGAAATCAACCGGACCCCAAAACATTGAGTAATAGTCCACGACGGGCCGAATGGCCAAACCAACGAGTGTAGATGACCGACACGTAAGCGCACCATGGGTTCGCTAATCGTGGAAATCACCCGACCCCAAAAAAGGAGTAATATTCCATGAAACGGGCAGAATCGCCAAAACTACGGTGTTGATGACCGACACGAAGCGCACCTTGGGGTTCCAATCGTGGAAATCACTATGGGACCCCAAAACAAAGTGAGTAATAGTCCACAACGGACCACACTCGCCAAAACAAGGACGTGTTGATGACCGACACGTAAGCGCACTCTTGGGTTCGCAATCGATGGAAATCACCGGACCCCAAAACAGGAGTAATATCCACAAAGGGCCAGATCGCCAAAATCAGCGTGTTGACGACCGACACGAAGCTACCTATGGGTTCATCAATCGTGGAAATCACCCGACCCCAAAACAGTGAGTAATAGTCCACTAAACGGGCCGACTCGCCAAAATCAGGTGTTGAGACCGACACGTAGCGCACTCTGGTTCCAATCGTGGAAATCACCCGGACCCCAAAAAAGTGAGTAATATCCACGAACGGGCCATGAATCGCTCAAAACAACGAAAGTGTCGATACCGACACGTAAGCCACCATTGGGGTTCGCTAATCGTGGAAATCATCCGGACCCCAAAACAAGGAGTAATAGTCCACAAACGGGCTGAATCGCCATAATCATAGGAGTTGACGACCACACGTAAGCACCTTGGGGTTCGCCAATCATGGAAATCACTCCGACCCCAAAACAGGAGTAATATCCACAAATGGGCCAGACTCGCCAAAATCAGGTGTTGATGACCGACACTAAGCACTCTTGGTTCGCAATCGTGGAAATCACCCGGACCCCAAAACAGTTAGTAATAGTCCACTAAACGACAGAATCGCAAATTTGAAAGTGTTGATGACCGACACGTAAGCGCACTATGGGGTTCGCAATCGTGAAAATCACTCGAGACCCCAAAACAGTGAGTAATAGTCCACTAAACAAGCCGACTCGCCAAAATACGAGTGTTGATGACCGACACGAATCAAGCACTTCGGGTTCGCTAATCGTGAAATCACCCGGACCCCAAAACAGTGAGTAATAGTCCACTAAACGGGCGAGATCGCAAATTTGAGTGTTGATGACCGACACTCAAGCGCACTTGGGGTTCATCAATCGGAAATCACCCGGACCCCAAAACAAGGAGTAATAGTCCACTAAACGGGCCGGAATCGCTAAAATCGCGAAAAGTGTTGATGACCAACACGTAAGCGCACCTTGGGGTTCGCCAATCATGGAAATCACCGGGACCCAAAACAAGGAGTAATACTCCACAAATGGGCCAGATCGCCAAAATCAGGTGTTGACGACCGACACGTAAGTGCACCTTTTGTTCATCAATCGGAAATCACCCGGACCCCTAAACAAAGGAGTAATACTCCACAAACGGGCCGACTCGCCAAAATCGCGGTGTTGATGAACGACACGTAAGCTTAACATTGGGTTCGCAATCGTGGAAATCACCCGACCCCAAAACAAGGAGTAATAGTCCACTTAAACGGGCCGACTCGCCAAAATCGCGGTGTTGATGACCGACACGTGAGCGCACCATCGGTTCGCCAACCGTGGAAATCACTCCGGACCCCAAAACAGTGAGTAATAGTCCACGAACGGGCCGAATCGCCAAACAGCGAAGTGTTGACGACCGACACGAAGCGCACTATGGGGTTCGCTAATCATGGAAATCACCCGACCCCAAAACAAGTGAGTAATAGTCCACAAACGGGCCGAATCGCCAAAACTACGAAAGTGTTGATGACCGACCTAAGCACACCATGGGGTTCGCTAATCGAGAAATCACCCGGACCCCAAAACAAAGGAGTAATATTCCATGAAACGGGCGAGAACGCCAAAACGCGGTGTTGATGACCGACACGTAAGCGCACCTTGGGGTTCGCAATCGTGGAAATCACTATGGGACCCCAAAACAGTGAGTAATAGTCCACGAACGGACCACACTCGCCAAAACAAGAGTGTTGATGACCGACACGTAAGCGCACTTGGGGTTCGCTAATCGGGAAATCACCCGACCCCAAAACAAGGACTAATGGTCCACGTAACGGGCCACACTCGCCAAACGAGTGTGTTGATGACCACACATAAGCGCACTTCGGTTCGCTAATCGGGAAATCACCCGGACCCCAAAACAGTGAGTAATAGTCCACGAACGGGCCGACTCGCCAAAACTGCGGAGTGTTGACTGATCCACATAAGCGCACTCATGGGGTTCGCAATGGTGGAAATCACCCGACCCCAAAACAGGAGTAATAGTCCACAAACGGGCCGACTCGCCAAAATCAGGGTTGATGACCGACACGTAAGCCACTATTGGGGTTCCAATCATGGAAATCAACCGGACCCCAAAACATTGAGTAATAGTCCACGTAGACGGGCCATGCCAAACCAACGAGTGTAGATGACCGACACGAAGCGCACTATGGGTTCGCTAATCGTGGAAATCACCCGACCCCAAAACAGTGAGTAATATTCCATGAACGGGCAGAATCGCCAAAACTACGTGTGTTGACGACCGACACGTAAGCGCACTTTGGGTTCGCTAATCGTGGAAATCACTATGGGACCCCAAACGTGAGTAATAGTCCACAAACGACCACACTCGCCAAAACAAAGGAGTGTTGATGACCGACACGTAAGCGCACCTTGGGGTTCGCCAATCATGGAAATCACTGACCCAAAACAAAGGCGTATACTCCACAAACGGGCCGACTCGCCAAACGCGGTGTTGATGACGACGCAGAAGCTTAACCTTGGGTTCATCAATCGTGGAAATCACCCGACCCCAAAACAGTGAGTAATAGTCCACTAAACAGGCCGAATCGCCAAAACTCAGGTGTTGATGATCGACACGTGAGCGCACTATCGGTTCATCAATCGTGGAAATCACCCGACCCCAAAACAAAGGAGTAATATCCACGAACGGCCGTAATCGCCAAAAAAAAAGTGTTGATGACCATACATAGCGCACTTTGGGGTTCGCAATCATGGAAATCATTCCGACCCCAAACAAAGGAGTAATAGTCCACAACGGGCTGACTCGCCATAATCGCGTGAGTTGACGACCGACACGTAAGCGCACTTGGGGTTCGCAATCGGAAATCACCCGACCCCAAAACAGGAGTAATAGTCCACAAACGGGCCACACTCGCCAAAACTGCGGTGTTGATGACCGACACATAAGCGCCTTCGGTTCGCCAATCGTGGTAATCACCCGGAACCCAAAACAGTTAGTAATAGTCCACTAAGACTCGCCGAATCGCGAAAGTGTTGATGACCGACTCGTAAGCGCACTCATGGGGTTCGCAATGGTGGAAATCATTTCGACCCCAAAAAGGAGTAATAGTCCACTAAACAGGCCGACTCGCCAAACTACGGTGTTGACGACCGACACGAATCAAGACTTTGGGTTCGCTAATCGTGGAAATCACCCGGACCCCAAAAGAGTGAGTAATAGTCCACTAAACGGACGAGAATCGCTAAATTTGCAAAGTGTTGATGACCGACACCTAAGCGCACTATGGGTTCGCAATCGTGAAATCACCCGAGACCCCAAAACAGGAGTAATAGTGACTAAACGGGCCGGATCGCTAAAATCGCGAGTTGATGACCAACACGTAAGCGCACCTTGGGGTTCGCAATCATGGAAATCACTCTGGGACCCAAAAACAGTGAGTAATACTCCACAAATGGGCCAGAATCGGCCAAAACTGCGGTGTTGACGACCGACACGTAAGTGCACCTTTTGGTTCGCAATCGGAAATCACTCCGGACCCCTAAACAAAGGAGTAATACTCCACAAACGGGCCGATCGCCAAAATCGGTGTTGATGACCGACACGTAAGCTTAACATTGGGTTCGCTAATCGTGGAAATCACCCGGACCCCAAAACAGTGAGTAATAGTCCACTAAACGGGCCGGACTCGCCAAAACGCGGTGTTGATGACCGACACGTGAGCGCACTCATCGGTTCACAACCGTGGAAATTACTCCGGACCCCAAAACAGGAGTAATAGTCCACGAACGGGCTGAATCGCCAAACAAGCAGTGTTGACGACCGACACGAAGCGCACTATGGGGTTCGCTAATCATGGAAATCACCCGACCCCAAAACAGGAGTAATAGTCCACAAACGGGCGAATCGCCAAAACTACGAAGTAGTTGATGACCGACACGTAAGCACACCATGGGGTTCGCAATCGAGAAATCACTCCGGACCCCAAACAAAGGAGTAATATTCCATGAAACGGGCGAGAATCGCCAAAACTCGCGTGTTGATGACCGACACGTAAGCGCACTTGGGGTTCGCAATCGGGAAATCACTATGGGACCCCAAAATCGTGAGTAATAGTCCGCGAACGGACCACACTCGCCAAAAAAGGAGTGTTGACTGACCGACACGTAAGCGCACTTTGGGGTTCGCAATCGTGGAAATCACCCGGACCCCAAAACAAAGGACTAATGGTCCATTAAACGGGCCACACTCGCCAAAACGAGTGTTGACTGACCGACACATAAGCGCACCTTCGGTTCGCTAATCGTGGAAATCACCCGGACCCCAAAACAAGGAGTAATAGTCCACAAACGGGCCGACTCGCCAAAACGTGAGTGTTGATGACCGACACGTAAGCGCACCATGGGTTCGCTAATGGTGGAAATCACCCGGACCCCAAAACAGGAGTGATAGTCCACTAAACGGGCCGATCGCCAAAATGCAAGAGCTTGACGACCGACACGAAGCGACATTGGGGTTCGCTAATCATGGAAATCAACCGGACCCCAAAACATTGAGTAATAGTCCACAGACGGGCCGAATCCCAAAACAACGAGTGTAGAGACCACACGAAGCGCACCATGGGGTTCGCTAATCGTGGAAATCACCCCGGACCCCAAAACAAAGGAGTAATAGTCCCAAAACGGAATGAATCGCCAAATTTGCGGAAGTGTTGATGACCGACACGAAGCCACTTTGGGGCGAATCGTGGAAATCACCCGAGACCCCAAAATAGTGAGTAAAGTTAAAACGGGCCGAATCCCAAAACAATGAGTTTGATGACCGACCGTAGCACACCTTGGGGTTCGCAATCATGGAAATCACCGGGACCCCAAAACAAAGGAGTAATAGTCCACAAACGGGCCGACCAAGGCCAAAACCGCGGTGTTGAGACCGACCGTGAGCGCACCTTTGGGTTCATCAATCGGGAAATCACCCGGACCCCAAAAACAAGGAGTGATTGTCCACGAATCCGAATCGCCAAAACAAAGGAGTGTTGAGACCGACAAGCGCACCTGGGGTTGGCCAATCATGGAAATCACCCGACCCCAAAAAAGTGAGTAATAGTCCACTTAAACGGGCCACACTCGCCAAAAAAAGGAGTATTGATGACCGACACGAAGCCACCTTTGGGTTCGCCAATCGGGAAATCACCCCAGACCCAAAAAAAGGAGTAATAGTCCATAAACGGGCCACACTCACCAAAACTGGTGGTTGTTGACCGACACGAAGCGCACTTGAGGCTCCCAATCGTGGAAATACCCGGCCCCAAAAATGAGTAATAGTCCACGGGGCCAACCGCCAAATCGCGAAAGGTTCAGACCACACGAAGCGCATTATGGGGTTCCAATGGTGGAAATCACCCGACCCCAAAAGAGTGAGTAATAGTCCAAAACGGGCCAGACTCGCCAAAACTGCGGGTGTTGATGACCGACACGGCGCACCTTTTGGGTTCCAATCGTGGAAATCACCGAGACCCCAAAAAAAGGAGTAATAGTCCACTAAACGGGCCAACCAAAACAATGAGTGTTGATGACCGACACGAAGCGCATTTGGGTTCGCCAATCATGGAAATCACCCGGACCCCAAAAAAGGAGTAATATTCCACAAACGGGCCGATTAGGCAAAATCAAGGTTTGAGACCGACACGTGAGCGCACCTTTGGGTTCATCAATCGTGGAAATCACCCGACCCCAAAACAAAGGAGTAATAGTCCACAAATGGGCCGAATCGCCAAAAACAAGGAGTGTTGATGACCGACACGAAGCGCACCTTGGGGTTCGCTAATCATGGAAATCACCCGGGACCCCAAAACAAGGAGTAATAGGCCACAAACGGGCCGAATCCACCAAAACTACGAAAGTGTTGATGACCGACACGTAAGCACACCATGGGGTTCCAATCGAGAAATCACCCGGACCCCAAAACAAAGGAGTAATATTCCATGAAACGGGCGAATCGCCAAAACGGGGTTTGAGACCGACACGAAGCGCATTTGGGTTCGCCAATCGGGAAATCACTATGGGACCCCAAAAGTGAGTAATAGTCCACAAACGGACCACACCGCCAAAACAAGGAGTGTTGATGACCGACACGAAGCCACCTTTGGGGTTCGCCAATCGGGAAATCACCCGGACCCCAAAAAAGTGACTAATGGTCCATTTAAACGGGGCCACACCGCCAAAATCAGTGTGTTGATGACCCACACATAAGCGACCTTCGGTTCGCTAATCGTGGAAATCACCCGGACCCCAAAACAAAGGAGTAATAGTCCACGAACGGGCCGCTCGCCAAAATGTGAGTGTTGATGACCGACACGAAGCGCACCATGGGTTCGCAATGGGGAAATCACCGGACCCCAAAACAAAGGAGTGATAGTCCACAAGGGCTTCGCCAAAATCGCGGCGGATGACCACACGTTACCCATTGGGGTTCGCAATCATGGAAATCAACCGGACCCCAAAACATTGAGTAATAGTCCACGAGACGGGCCGAATTCCAAAACAACGGTGTAGAGACCGACAAAGCGCACTATGGGTTCGCCAATCGGGAAATCACCCGACCCCAAACAAAGGAGTAATAGTCCACAAAACGGAATGAATCGCAAATTTATGAAAAGGTTGATGACCGACACGAAGCGCACTGGGTTCGCAATCGGAAATCACCCGAGACCCCAAAATAGTGAGTAATAGTCCCTTAAACGGGCCGAACCCAAAACAATGAGTGTTGATGACCGACACGGCACACCTTGGGGTTCCCAATCATGGAAATCACCGGGACCCCAAAACAGGAGTAATAGTCCACTAAACGGGCCGATTCAGGCCAAAATCGGGGTGTTGACGACCCACACGTGAGCGACCTTGGGTTCATCAATCGGGAAATCACCCGGACCCCAAAACAAAGGAGTGATAGTCCACTTGGGCCGAATCGCCAAAACAAAGGAGTGTTGAGACCGACACGAAGCGCACCTTGGGGTTCGCTAATCATGGAAATCACCGGGACCCCAAAAAAGTGAGTAATAGTCCACGAACGGGCCACACCGCCAAAACAAAGGAGTATTGACGACCGAACGAACGCACTTGGGTTCCAATCGTGGAAATCACCCGAGACCGCAAAAAAAGGAGTAATAGTCCACGAACGGGCCAACTCACCAAAACCGGGTGGATGACCGACACGAAGCGCACCTTGAGGCTCGCCAATCGTGGAAATCACCGGCCCCAAAACAGTGAGTAATAGTCCACGAACGGGCTGCATCGCCAAAACCGCAGTGTTCAGACCGACACGTAAGCGCACTATGGGGTTCGCCAATGGTGGAAATCACCCGACCCCAAAAAGGAGTAATAGTCCCTTAAACGGGCCGACGCCAAAATCCGGGTGTTGACGACCCACACGAAGGAATTTTGGGGTTCGCAATCGTGGAAATCACCCGAGACCCCAAAACAAAGGAGTAATAGTCCCTAAACGGGCCAATTCCCAAAACAATGAGTGTTGATGACCGACACGAAGCGCACCTTGGGGTTCCAATCATGGAAATCACCCGGACCCCAAAAAAGGAGTAATATTCCACTAAACGGGCCGATTAGGCAAAACCGCGGTGTTGATGACCCACACGTGAGCGCACCTTGGTTCATCAATCGGGAAATCACCCCGACCCCCAAAAAAAGGAGTAATAGTCCACGAAATGGGCCAAATCTGCCAAAAAAGGAGTGTTGAGACCACACGTAAGCGCACCTTGGGTTCGCCAATCATGGAAATCACCGGGACCCCAAAACAAAGGAGTAATAGTCCACAAACGGGCCAGCCAAAATCGGTGTTGAACCGACACGAAGCAACCTTGAGGCCAATCATGGAAATCTTTCCGGACCCCAAAACAAAGGAGTAATAGTCCATGAACGCCAATCGCCAAATCCGGGGTGTTAACCACACGTAAGCCATTGGGTTCGCTAATCGGGAAATACCCGACCCCAAAAAGGAGCAATAGTCCAAACGGGCCACCCGACAAAAAAAGGAGTTGACACGCACGTAGCCCCTTTGGGGTTGCAATCGTGGAAATTACCGGACCCCAAAACAAGGAGTAATAGTCCACAAAAGGCCACACCGCCAAAAAGCGGGGTTGATGACCAACCGAAGCCACCTTGGGGTTCGCAATCGGGAAATCACCGACCCCAAAAAGGAGTAATAGTCCAAAACGGGCGATCCCAAAATGGAAAGTGTTCAGACCGACACGAAGCCACGAGGGGTTCGCCAATTGGGGAAATCACCCGACCCCAAAACAGTGAGTAATAGTCCACGAACGGGCCGATCGCCAAAACGGTGTTGAGACCGACACGAAGCGCACTTGTTCGCTAATCGGGAAACACCCGACCCCAAAAAAGGAGTAATAGTCCATTAAACGGGCCGAATAAAACAATGAGTGTTGATAACCACACGAAGCGCACCATGGGTTCCAATTAGAAATACCCGACCCCAAAACAAGGAGTAATAGTCCAAAACGGGCCAATCGCCAAACTACAAAGTGGATGACCCACGTAGCACACCATGGGGTTCGCTAATCGGGAAATCACCCGGACCCCAAAATAGTGAGTAATAGTCCCAAACGGGCGAAATCGCAAAATTGGAAAAGTTAGACCCAATGTAAGACCTTGGGTTCCAATCGGGAAATCACCCGAGACCCCAAAATAGTGAGTAATAGTCCACGAACGGGCCGATCGCCGAAAAGCCATTGATTCCGCACGAAGCCACATCGGGTTTGCAATCGTGAAAATCACCCGACCCCAAAAAAAGGAGTAATGGTCCAAACGGGCTGACCCAAAAACGCGGTGTTCAGCCACCGGAGCATTGGGTTCATCAATGGGGAAATCACCCGACCCCAAAAAGTAAATAGTCCATAAACGGGCCGAATCGCCAAAACAACGAAAAGGATGACGACACGTAAGGCACCTTGGGTTCGCAATCGGAAATACCCCGACCCCAAAACAAAGGAGTAATAGTCCACGAATCCACACTCGCCAAAATCGTGTTAAGGCACGAAGAATTGGGTTCGCAATCGTGGAAATCACCCCGGGACCCCGATTAAAGTCCACAAACGGGCCAAATCCCCAAAACGCTGTTTGGATCGACACGTGAGCGCACCATCGGGTTCGCAATCGGGAAATCACTCCGACCCCAAAAAGGAGTAATAGTCCAATGCACGCATCTTATTATTATACACACTGTCGGCGCAAGTGAAAGGAAAATGAATATATGATGGACTTTTGGGAAGAGAAAATGGTATGAACTCACCTCTTGTTTTTGTAAATATGATGATTCATCGTCTTGATTCAGCTATTATGAAGTAAAACATATTTGCAATGACATTTAGAGATTATAGTTGGTTGTGCCATTGATTAGCTATGAGTTATA
>JAHHZJ010005055.1:0-24620 GCA_021437245.1 Aegilops speltoides | reverse complement strand
AACCAATCATGGGCGGTATACCTTGTAATCGAAGTCAATACCATTTTCATCGATGCATAGATGGCCATTTGTGGGCATAGGAATTTTGACTCCTTTGCAATCTTGCATGCGAATTTCCTCGAACATCCTTGAGGTATTTCTCTGAGATATGAATATGCCATTGTGCTTTGTTGATTTAATTTGAAGACCTAAGAAGAATTTCAACTCTCCCATCATAGACATTTGATATTCTTCACTCATCATATAGGCATATTCATCACTATAACGTTGGCCAGTACAGCCAAAGATAATATCATCACGTATATTTGGCACACAAAAAGTTCAAAATCGTAAGATTTAGTAAAGAGAGTAGGGTCGAGTGAACCGGGTGTGAAGCCATTCTTCTTGAAGAATTACTTCAAAGTATCATACCACGCCCGAGGGGCCTGCTTGAGGCCATAGAGGGCTTTGTTGAGTCTGAAGACTTTGTCAGGATTCTTTGGATCTTCAAAACCTGGGGGTTGAGCAACATATACTTCTTCCTCAAGCTTACCATTGAGGAATGCACTTTTCACATCCATTTGATATAAAGTGATATTATAATGGTTAGCATAAGCAAGTAATATGCGAATAGCCTCAAGTCTAGCAACAGGTGCAAAAGTTTCATCGAAATCAATTCCTTCAACCTGTGTGTAGCCTTGAGCTACAAGTCGTGCCTTATTCCTCACCACAAGGCCATTTTCATCTTGCTTGTTGTGGTAGATCCACTTTGTGCCAATGATATTATGCTTGCGAGGATCGGGACGTTTGACCAGTTCCTGCACATTATTGAGCTCAAACTGATGTAATTCTTCTTGCATGGCTTGAATCCACTCAGCTCGAAATCTTCATCTACCTTAGTGGGCTCTGTGATAGAGACAAAAGCATAGTGCCCACAAAAGTTAGATAAATGTGAAGCTTTTGAGCGGGTGAGAGGACCTGGTGCTTCAATGTCATCGATGATCTTCTCAACTTGCACTTCTTTCGCAACACGAGGATGAGTTGGTTGTCGTTGAGGAACTTGATCAGCATTTTCTTCAGCACCATTTTCTTCAGCATTTTCCTCAGGTGCACTAGCTCAATGATCTTCGCGTTCTGGAATGAATTCTTCAGTAGATTCTTCGGTAGGAATGACATCCTCAGTAGCCTTGAGCTTGATATAGTCCTCAGGTGCTGGTTCATCTATCACAGAAGGTAGGTGCTCTCTTTGCGAGCCATTAGTTTCATCGAACCGCACATCTACAGTTTCAACAACCTTGTGAAGAGCGATGTTGAAGACTCTGTAGGTGTGCGAGTCCTTTCCGTAACCAAGCATAAAACCTTCATGTGCTTTTGGTGCGAATTTAGCATTGTGATGAGGATCCCTAATGCAACATTTAGCACCGAAGACTTTGAAGTAACTTACATTGGGTTTCTTGTCAGTGAGGAGTTCATAGGCAGTCTTCTTGAAGAATTTGTGAAGATACACTATGTTGATGATGTGGCACGCGGTATCAATTGCATCAATCCAAAAACGATGAGGCGTTTTGTATTCATCAAGCATAGTGCGAGCCATCTCAATAAGAGTTCTGTTCTTGCGCTCCACAGACGCCATTTTTTGAGGAGTATAAGGGCGGATAACTCATGAGTAATACCAAGTTCATCAAGATAGTCATTAAGACCGGAATTCTTGAACTCAGTTCCATTGTCACTCCTGATGTGCTTGATCTTCACACCAAAGTTGGTTGAAGCCCTCGAGGAAAGTCGTTTGAAGACTTCCTACACTTCATGTTTGTAAGTAACAATGTGTACCCATGTGTAATGAGAATAATCATCAACAATAACAAAGCCATATAGGGATGCATCATTTGTCACAGCAGAATAATGATTAGGACCGAAGAGATCCATATGAAGCAATTCAAATGGTCGAGTGGTAGTCATGATAGTCTTCGCTGGATGCTTGGCCTTAGTCATCTTCCCAGCTTCACAGGCTCCGCATAAGTGACCCTTGAGGAATTTAACATTCTCAATGCCAATGACATGCTTCTTCTTCGCAAGCGTGTGCAAATTCCTCATGCCAGCATGACCAAGTCGTTGATGCCATAGCCAGCCTTCGGAAGCTTTTGCAAGTAAGCACACGGAAGGTTGTGGTCCTGTAGAGAAATCAACAATGTACAAGTCTCCTCTCCTAAAGCCTTCGGAGACTTTGGAATTGTCAGCTTCCATGATCACAACACAACGATACTTGCCAAAGACAACAACCATATCAAGATCACAAAGCATTGAGACAGACATGAGGTTGTATTCTAAGGACTCGACAAGCATGACTTTGTCCATGTGTCGATCCTTTGAGATCGCAACCTTACCTAGACCCAATACCTGAATTTTGCCTTTGTCAGCGAAGATGATATGCTTCAGATGTGACGGTATTAAGGGAGCATCCATTAGTAGGTTCTTGTCACCAGTCATGTGATTTGTACATCCACTATCGAGGACCCACTCATTTGCTTTGGGTTGATCATCCTGCAGATGAATTAGTGCAGCTTACAAACTCATATGCTTCATCAGTGAAGAATATGACATCAAGTATCATCGGTCAATTTCATCAAGCAATAGCACGTATAAGCGGTGTGAGGGCGTGTGAAATGAAAGTTCATTTCATCATGATTAGCTGCGTCCTTTCAGAAACTATTAGGTCTCCAAAAATTCTTGATCGTTTTGAGCACGACTGGAGACCTGACCCTGCATAAGAGATTAGTTCTTTTTTTTCACCACCCACATCTGGAGGGGTGGCAAAGAATTCATCACTCTGTGAGCACCATATGAGAAAGGTGGCATGGACGCTAGTCCACTTCGTTTCACATAAGAGGGGTTAGGGTAAGCATATGAATAAGCAGAGAAATTCTTCGAGGACTTATGAACATAATGATTTGAAGAATAATGCACATATTCATAGCCCTTAGCTCTACCCTACGAAACAGAAGGGTTAGCATGATGATGATCATATGAGGACTTTGATCCTTTTGAGGAATTTGATCCACGTGAGGAATTTTGTCCGTATGAGGACTTGGATCCATATGAAGAATTTGGTCCTGAAGGGTTTGATCTGGGGTTCCTATTCTTCACTGGTGGTGTCATGAGGACATTCACCTGAAGACTTTCAACATAACTTTTGGGAACCCAAATTTTCTTCATAGGGGAACCGTTCCTGCAGTTAGTGCCAACATATCTAGCAAATACTTCACCATTCTGATTTTTGAACAGTTTATAGTTGGAGTCAAATGACTCATCAGAAGAATGAGGAGATCCGCATGTAAAGCCAGATAAGTTATATGGATCAACTGGAGGTCCCTTTGCAGCAACCCATGAGGTTTTGGGGTACTACTCATGCTTCCAATATGTTCTATCAGCATTGAGCTTCCTCTCAAAGGCAATACCCTCCTTCCTAGGGTTTCTGTTGAGGATCTACTTTTTAAGCACATCACAAAGAGTCTGATGCCCTTTGAGGCTTTTGTACATGCCTGTCATATACAATTCCTTCAGCCCTGCATTATCAGTGATACTAGCAATATCCTCAGATGAGGAATTAGTGATAGCATAGGCAGGTGAAGAATTTGTAACATTTGAAGCATTTGAACATTCAGGTGAAGAATTAGCAGATTCACGTTCAATGCACTTTAAGCATGGAGGATCAAATTCTTCCTGAGTAGCGCTTATTTGTTGAGCAAGTAATGAATCGTGCTCCTTCTGAAGATCTTCATAACTCACTCTTAGCTTCTCAAGATCTTGCTTTCTTTGAAGAAATTCATAAGAAAGCTTCTCGTGATCAGATAAGAGAGTTTTATGATGACTTTGAAGGTTGTCAAACTTAGACCAAGTCTCAAGATTTTTAGTTAAGTCTTTAGTGCGGTCCATTTCATCACCCAACATATCATCACTTTTGTCTAGCATGTTTTGAAGTTTTTCAATAGCCTTTTGTTGTTTCACAGCAATCTTGGCAAGTTTAGAGTAGCTAGGCTTAAGATTTTCATCAGATTCATCCTCACTTGATTCAGAGGAGGGGTATTTAGTTACCTCAGCAGCCTTTGCCATGAAGCAATAGGTGGGAGCGTAGTCGTCATTGCCTTCATCAGCGTTGTTGGTGTTGCCATTTTCTTCAGAGTTGAAGATAGACTTGCTGACAAATGCGGTAGCAAGAGATAGACTTGCCACACCTGACTCAGACTCCTCAGATTCCTCCTCTTCCTCATGATCCTCAGATTCATCCGCAGAATCCATTTCCTTGCCAATGAATGCCCGAGCCTTCTTGGAGCTGATCTTCTTGTGGGATGAAGACTTTGAGGATTTTGATGATGAAGACTTTGAAGATTTCTTCTTCTTCTTGGCATCATCAGAACTGTAATCCTTGTATTTCTTCTTCTTTAATTCCTTGTCCCACTGAGGACAATCTTGAATGTAGTGACCAGACTTCTTGACTTTGTGGCATAGCCTTCTCTTATAGTCACTTGATGACGAATCACTGCTCCTTGAAGATTTTCCAAATAGACCATGTCTTGAGAATTTCTGGAACTTCTTCACGAGCAGTGCTAGCGTCTGGCTCAATTCTTCAGGATCACCAAGGCTACTACCAGAATCTTCACATTCAGATTCAGACACTGCCTTGGCCTTCAGGGCACGTGTTTTGCCATAGCTTGAACCATAGAGATCTCTCTTTTCGGCAAGCTGGAATTCATGAGTATTTAGCCTCTCGAGGATATCAGCGGGATCTAGTGACTTGTAATCAGCACGCTCTTGAATCATCAGTGCCAGAGTGTCAAATGAAGAATCGAGTGATCTCAGCAATTTCTTCACCACCTTATGGTCGGTGATGTCGATTAACACCGAGCGCTTGAAGCTCATTTGAGATATCGGTGAAAGCGATCGAAGGTTTGCTTAACATTTTCATTGTCGAGTCTTTTGAAGCGGTTGAAGAGATTGCGAAGAACGTCAACACGAGAGTCACGTTGAGTTGAGACTCCTTCGTTTACTTTGGAGAGCCTATCCCAGATAAGCTTAGCAGTTTCCAAAGCGCTCACTCTACCATACTGCCCTTTACTCAGATGACCACATATGATATTCTTCGCCTGATAATCAAGTTGCTTGAATCTCTTCGCATCAGCAGCATTCAGGGAAGGTGTGACTGAGGGAACACCATTTTCCACAACATACCAGAGATTGTTGTCAATTGCTTCAAGATGCATTCACATCTTATTCTTCCAGTAGGGGTAGTCTGTGCCATCGAAGGTAGGACACCCAGCAGAGACCTTGATCATACTGCGGTCGACATAACTAGAACTCCGGTGGTTAAACCAAATCACACGAACAAGGAGTACCTTGCTCGATACCAATTGAAAGTCGTTATATCGACTAGAGGGGGTGAATAGGCGATTTTTATCAATTCTTCACCGAGGAATTTGCGGTGAGGAAATTCCTTAGTGAAGAACTACTTGCAGCGAATAAGTACTCAAAAGTAAGCATGACAGAATACGCATGGTCATCATGATGAAATGAAGACAAACCAGAGTACGTAAAGCGTAAACACAGGATAACACAAGATGAAGACAAATAGATGAAGAAATTGGGCGAGGAAATTGAGAAAGTCTTGATCAAAGTCTTCAAACACGATATGAACAATCACTCAACACGATAATGAAGAAATGAAAGAGTTGAGAAAATAGAACCAGTAAGGTTGGTGAAGACAATGATTTGGTAGACCAGTTCCAAGCTGCTGTCTCGGTTATGCGTCTGGTTGGGCGGCTGAGTATTTAAACTCGAGGACACACAAGACCGGACACCCGATCGGCCGAGCACGCAGCTCAGACACCAAGTCCGCACCGTATTCTCCTTGAACTAAGGTCACATAGACCTCGTCCAATCACTCGTGGTAAGTCTTCAGGCGAATTCCAAACCTTCACAGACTTCGGTCACTCGGCGATCCACAATTCCTCTTGGATGCTCTAGACCATGACGCCTAACCGTCTGGAAGAAGCACAATCTTCAAAGGTAACAAGCGTCAGATCCACACAGGATCAATCTCTTTAGTGATGCTCAATCACTATGGGTTTGTGGGTGTCGGTGTCAAAACCGGCGGATCTCGGGTAGGGGGTCCCGAACTGTGCGTCTAGGCGGATGGTAACAAGAGACGAGGGACACGATGTTTTTACCCAGGTTCGGGCCCTCTCGATGGAGGTAAAACCCTATGTCCTGCTTGATTAATATTGATGATATGGGTAGTACAAGAGTGGATCTACCACGAGATCAAGGAGGCTAAACCCTAGAAGCTAGCCTATGGTATGATTGTTGTAATGTATGTTGTCCTACGGACTAAAGCCCTCCGGTTTATATAGACACCGGAGGAGGCTAGGGTTACACAGAGTCGGTTACAATGGTAGGAGATCTACATATCCGTATTGCCAAGCTTGCCTTCCACGCCAAGGAAAGTCCCATACGGACACGGGACGGAGTCTTCAATCTTGCATCTTCGTAGTCTTGGAGTCCGGCGGATATTGATAGTCCGGCTGTCCGGACACCCCTAGTTCGAGACTCCTCGGTAGTCCACGAACCAGGCTTCAATGACGATTAGTTAAAGCGCATAATGTTCGGCATTGCAAGGCGGGTTCCTCCCTTGAATAATCTAGAGAAGATCATGAACACCAGGATAGTGTCCGGCTCTGCAAATTAAATTCCACATTCCACCGTAGAGAGAATAAAATGTACACTTAGTTCAATCCGCTGACGTATTATGCGGCGTGACATCACACCGCTACCAAGCCTTTGTTTGAATCGTTTTTTACCATACCACCTCAGCACGTTTAGCGAAGCGGTTTCCTTGGCACGTCTTGTCGAAGCAGAGATCGTGTTCCCCCTATTCCGGGATTCTCATCAATACGTACGTGGGTAACCCAACCACGCCATTGATGGTGGCGCTTGGGAGATAAGCGAGTTTTACTAGGCTGGTGGGGGACGCATAGTTTTGTCCGCCTATATATAAGGGATAAGGATTCACCTTCTCACCTACGCCTTCTTCCTCCTTTGCTTATCAATCCCCGCGAACTCAAGCTCCAACGCCCGAGCTCGCACCTCTCCTCGACCTTCTCCGAATATGTCCGGCGCGGAGGTAAATGGTTGGCCTCCACCGCTAAGGAGGAGGACATCACCAAGCTTCTTGGCGCGGATACCTTCCGGCGATATCGCGCATCGGCTGCCTCGACGAGGGGCAGCTCATCCCCACCCCAGGCCTCATGAGAGGTCGTCTTCCTCCCCATTTCCTCTGCGGATCGGGCTTTCCGCTCCATCCATTTGTCCGGGGCTCATGTTTTACTCGGCCTGGATTTCCACGATCTGGCGCGAACTTCATCCTCAACATCTCGGCGTTTATCGTCATGTGCGAGGCCTTCCTCTGCATCCAGCCCCACTTCGCCTATAGCTCAAGACCTTCAACGTTAAGCTGAAGGTTGTGAAGAACACATAAGCGAATCGCGGAGGTGCCATGTTGAAATGATTGCCCAACGTCCCTTAACTCGAAGGACCTTCGTGGACTCCGTCAAGGGTGGCATCGGGGTGGTTCTACATCACCGAGCCGCAAAAACCCACATGGTGGCGGACCCCGAGTTTAGATCTGGCATCCCCATTGAGGAGTCTGGACTAGGGGTGTCCGGACAGCGGACTATCAATATCCGCGGACTCCCGGACTACGAAGATAGAAGATTGAAGACTCGGCTCGTGTCGGAAGGTACATTCCTTGGCGTGGAAGGCAAGCTTGGCGATACGGATATGTAGATCTCCTACCATTGTAACCGACTACAGTGTAACCCTAGCCTCTCCGGTGTCTATATAAACCGGAGAGCCTTAGTCCGTAGGACAACATTACATCTCAACAATCATACCATAGGCTAGCTTCTAGGGTTTAGCCTCCTTGATCTCGTGGTAGATCTACTCTTGTACTACCCATATCATCAATATTAATCAAGCGGGGCGTAGGGTATTACCTCCATCGAGAGGGCCTGAACACAGGTAAAAACATTGTGTCCCTCGTCTCCTGTTACCATCCGCCTAGGCGCACGATTGGGACCCCCTACCGAGATCCGCGGTTTTGACACGGCATTGGTGCTTTCATTGAGAGTTCCTCATGTCATCACCGATAGGCCCGATGGCATATTCAACCATCAACGTTGTCCGGGGTGAGACTTTTCTCCCGGACAGATCTTAAATATTCGGCGGCTTTGCACTGCGGGCAATTCTCTTGGCCATCTGGAGCAGATCAAAAGTACGCCCTGGCCGTCGGTCGATTCGAAGCTTAAACTTCACGGCCGATGACCGCGGAGACTTGATCTTCGACGGACTCGAGCCCGCGCTGCGCCAAGCCTTTGTGATGATGGGCATGATCTAGCTCTCCGCCGGACAGTGCTTTGGTGGCGCTTTTCGGATCGCTCCGGCCATTAGCACGAGCCGATTGCTATGTCGAGGCGGTGGATAGACGCCGCCACAGGGGCTTCAACATCCACGGCGATGGGGCCGAATACCAATCTTGTCCTCTGCGAAACTCGTGATCCCGAGGCGCCGGACTCCTCGCCGGACTCCGAGCCTCCCGCGCCCCTACCAATTAAACCAGATTGGGCGCCGGTTATGGAATTCACCGCTGCAGACATCTTCCAGCACTCGCCTTTTGGCAATATACTGAATTCTCTGAAGCATCTCTCGCTATCAGGAGAATCCTGGCCGGACTATGGCCAAGACGGTTGGAGTTCGGACGACGAAGAAATTCGGAGCCCACCCACCACCCACTTTGTAGCCACTGTCGAGGATCTAACCGACATGCTAGACTACGACTCCGATGACATCGACGCTATGGACGATGATGCCGGAGATGAATAGGACCCAGCGCCCACGGGGCACTGGAAGGCCACCTCGTCATACGACGTCTACATGGTGGATACCCCAAAAGAAGGGGATGGCGAAAAAGCAGCGGAGGAAGATTCTCTAAAGAAGCAGCCTAAACGCCGGCGTCAGCGGCGCCGCTCTAAATCCCGCCACAACAAGAATGGAGATTCCGGCACGGGAGACAATAACACTCCGGAGAGTGCCGAAGACGATCCCCTCCTGCAGGACTCAGCCAGGGGAGGATGCATGGTAGGCGCGAGCAAGGGGTTGAGGATGATAACTATCGCCTCCCTCGAAGGCGAAGCAAGCCTCAACGATGATGAATTAGTCATACTCGAGATCCCGTCGAACAAGAGCGCTTGAGCGCGGGCTCATAACCACGGCAAATAGCCTAAAGAAGAAGCGAACAGCTCCAAGCTGATCAAGATCGCTAGCCGACCGATGGGCTGAGGTCCTCGCGGCCGAAGAGTATAAACTCGAACTCCCCTCCAAAAGTTACCCGAGACGCAAGCTGCTCCCCCGATTAGAAGAGGAAGCATACATACCTTTATCACCAGCGCACGACATGGCTGACCGACCACCCCGTGGTCGCGACAGAGAGGCATCTAGGCCCCCAGCCAAGACCGTACCCCGACATCGATGCAAGAGTACGAAGCCAAAGGGGAACGCGCCGGACTTGCGAGACGTCTTGGAAGACAAAGCAAGACAATCCAGATCCATCTACGGATCACGGGGGCGCCCCATGACCCACGACGAATACCGCCGCGCCGGACATAACGCCCGGCGGGCCGAACATAGCGCATAGGCGCTCCCTCGAGCTGCGTCGCGATATTGCTCAATCTGGGCGCGCACACCGTTATGCTTCATCGACGAAGTAATGGATCATCGGATCCCGAAGGGTTCAAACCCGTAAACATCGAATCTTCGATGGTACAACAGACCCAGCGGTGTGGATCGAAGATTATCTTCTCCACATCCATATGGCCCGGGCGGCACGATCTCCACGCCATCAAATATCTCCCTCAAGCTTAAAGGACCAGCTCGGCATTGGCTTAACAGCCTGCCCGCAGAGTCAATTGGGTGTTGGGAAGACACAGAGGCCGCATTCCTTGATAACTTCCAAGGTACATATGTGCGACCACCGACGGCGATGACCTAAGCCACATTATTCAGCAGCCGATTTAATCGGCGGACAATTACGGACACGGTTCTTGACGAAGAAAAATCAAATCGTCATTGTCTTGACGCGGAGGCCCTTGCAGCCTTCAAACATAACATCCGGGATGAATGGCTAGCCCGGCACAGGGGGAGAAGCCGAAATCCATGGCAGCCCTCACATCGTTAATGACCGCTTTTGTGCGGGAGAGGACAGCTGGCTAGCCTGCAGCAACAATCTCCGCAAAAATTCGGCAGTCCGGACACTAAAGACAACCACGGCAGGTCACGTCGAATCAAAACAAACGCCGTGCTTAACGGCGACAAGGAGGATCGGCGGTCAATGCGGATTCGAGGCTCAAACCCGGTCAGCGGAAGAAGCCACTTAAAGAACAACTCCGGGCCCGTCCAATCTGGACCGAATACTCGACCGCCCATGCGGATACATGGCACCCCGAAAAGCCAGCTAATCACACCAATTGAGATTGTTGGGTGTTCAAGCAGTGCTGCAAGTTAATTGCGAACACAATGACAAGGGGCTAAATAAGCGGCGGCGAGGAAGAGACCGGCCGCCGAACAACAAAGGACGAAGGTTTCCCCCACAAGTGCGGACGGTGAATATGATTTACGCGACCCATATACCCAAGAGGAGAGGAAGCGCGCACTCTGGGGGCGTCTATGCGATGGAGCGATCGCCCCAAAGTTCAATCCATAGTCCTCTTGTCCGATCACTTTCGATCGGCGAGACCATCCGACCAGCATACGTCATGGCGGATTCGCGCGTGGTCTTAGACCCAATCGTCGATGGATTTCACCTCACAAGAGTCACGATGGGCGGCGGCAGCAGCTGAACCTGCTTTACCAGGACACGGTCGCAAAATGGGCATAGACCCATCCGAGATCAAACCTACTAAGACAACCTTTAAAGGTGTCATCCCAGAGTGGAAGCCAATCATGCAGGCTCAGTCACACCGAAGTGGTCTTGGATCCCGGATAATTTCCAAAGCGAAGAGTTAATCTTCGATATAGTCCCGTTCGTGGCGGCTATCATGCCCTCGCCGGACGAATAAGCGTTGCAAAGTTCAGCGGTGCCGCGTTATGCATACCTAAAGCTCAAGATGCCAGGCCCTCGTGGAGTCATTACGGTCAATGGGAATACGGAACGCTCCCTCCGAATGGAGGAACATACAGCGGCTCTCGCGGCAGAAGTACGGAGCAGCCTTCTACGGTAATTCTCTAGTCCGGCAATCAAAAAGCTGGATTCATCAAAGCGCGCCCGGAGCAACACTAACCAAGACCACCTGGCGCGATCAGAGCGCGCGTAGCAATGCGGCCCCCACCCTCGCCCGCGCATGATCACAAGAATAACACTCCGCGTACATCATTACGCTTTGGAGATACCATGGGCGCAGGGGAGGGGCTTAACCACAAGGACCAAAGAGTGCGGCTCGACCACACAAGGGGCTCATGCTAGCGCCTCCCTTGGTTTTATTTTTTATCTTTTCTTCTTTTACATATACAGGACTCCATTAACGAAGCCACGGCGGCAGCGAACTTGCGAACTCACGATGCAACAGTCGGGGGATTAAAGAAGGCTGCGACGAACACTCAGGTGGTCTCCATTACGAGCATTAAATTCGATTACATACACCAAGTCTGCAGCTTACCCCTGGAGGGGGACATGTCAAATTAGTCCAAATCCCTTGCTTACCGCACTATTTGTATCAATCCGCTTTATTAGCAGACCTTCTTTCATAAATAACGCAGCACTTCCTTTTTGGATGTATACTACCTTTTCATTGCAATTGCGTTATCTTTTACATATGTTCATCATATGACATCTTGCACCCGTATACTTTGGTACGGCCGAATACACCAGGGGCTTCTGTTCCCCAGATCACGGTGTGATTAAGCCCGAACATTTTCACAAGTGCGGCACCCCGAACTTATAGCAATATATGAATCAACTCCGAATCATGTCTTGGGTCAATAGTTGGGTTTGCCCGGCTCCCATGTTTTGGTACCTTACGTTCCGTTCCGTCGGCTAAGGTAGCACTGGGAGAACCACTGCGATTGCGCCCGGTTGAGCAGGTTAACGCCTCGATGGAAAGCTAAAACTGGCCGGCATGATAAAGGCGAGAGACTGATAAGCTGTTCGAGAGGTCTTTTGGTCCCTAAAGACTCATGCCGCTTGAGCGAAGTTCGGATGATGTCCGACGAAGGCGTGGATAGCGCCCGGATTGGTCTTCCTAATACCGGGGCTTCCGAAATTTAAAATTGTAGAATTCTATGGCTAAGTGAGAGTGTTCAAGCATTATAAGTCCGGTTGCCTTGTTAAATCGTGTTGGCGCCTCCTAGATGGACCCAAAATGGGAACAAGAGTTCTCAAGTTTATCACGAACACCCGGCACTTTCGTGGCTTGGGGGCTGAAGCCAACGACTTGCCATCTCTCAAATTTAACAAGCGGCCGCCTGAAGGTAATATTTTAAATTCAACAAAGCGTTGCTCATGGCGCATATAAGCGAAATTTTCAGCGCCACAGGATAAAAACACAATGAGTTCACTCAAAGATTACATTAAGGGGCACTCATCGGCAATATCGCGGGCTCCCTTGAGACAACTTTATAATATCGCTCGGGCGTGCGATGCTCCTTGCCGGCGGCGGATCCGTGAAGCTTCTCCGCATCCAGCTTGCCCCATTGCACCTTTATGCGGGCAAGGGCCCGACGAGCGCCTTCAATGCGGTGGGCTTGATCACATCCAGCACAGGGCATGCATCCACCAGCCGCGCACTAGGCCAAAGTAGCTGCGGGCATGGCCTTCCGAGGCCACAGCCGGACTGTGAGGCCCTTCATGGCCTCCTCGGCTACCTTGTGGAGTTCGACCAGCTGCTTCACCTGGTCGCTTGAAAACACCGGATGGCGGCCTCGGCGTCTTGAGACGAAGACCTTCTCTGTTGAGCTCCCTCCTCGCCACGATAGAACACAGCGGCATCGGATGCACTACGCGGCAGATCTGCAAATGCCCCTAGAGAGCTCGAATTGGGTAAGTATCCGTAATTTACATTAACATGCTTGCTCTGCATGAAAACGCCTTACCCGCCGCTATCTTCTTCATGTCCTCTACTTCCACATGGGCCTTCTGGGCCTCGGCCTTGGCAGACTCGGCCCTTTCGAGAGCCGAGGCAAGCTCGGACTCTCGAGTCTTGGAGTCTCGCTCCAAACTCTCATGCTTTTCCATGAGAGCCTGGAGCTCTTGCCGAACTTCCGCCACCAGTGCCACTTGCTTTTCTCGCTCAGTCCGTTCTGTGGCCGCATTGCGTTCGGCCACGGACATGGCATCCTTCAGGGCTGCCACCTCGTTAGTGGCCCCTGCATTACATATATTATCCTTGTTAATCTTGTTTGCAACCAAAACCCTTTTCTGTAAGGTACTTATTTAAGGTGGTGTTATTCACCTTCTTTTTCCTTGAGCTGCCTCTTGGCATGGCGAGCTCTTGCTCCGACCGCTCAAGATCCTTCTTCAGCGCCTCGACCTCCGCCGTTAATGCGGCGAGGTCAACAAATAGCAACTGCAAACCCATATCGACATATTTTTAGCAACCTGCGTATATCTTGTTAGATCCTTAGTCCGCTTTTCTTTCCGAACACGAACTAAGCATCGAGAACTCTTGTCTATGTATTACATTACATTATTTTAAAACTTCTTACCTCAAAGCTGTTAGAAGGCTGTTGCGAGGCTTTTTCGGCCACGCCCTTGGCGGCTGGACCTTCTCAATCACCGCACTCATGAGAGTGCGGTGTTCTTCCTCGATGGAAGCGCCTTTAAGCGCCTCAAGCCGAGTTGTCGGCGCCTCGGTTGGGCCGGGCCGCCCGGCGCCAGATCTGCCCTTCTTTGAAGGGCCGCTTGCGGACTCTGGAACGCCCGGGTTCGAGGTGGAGTCGGCACGAAGTCGAGGGCTGCTGGCGGCACCTCGGAGCCTCCTCTGGCGAGGCCCTCTGGAGATTCCGCCTCGTCGTCCTCGTCGACACGTGGGGTAGAGGCGGTCGGGATGGAATTTACATCGGCGGCGCCAAAGACCCGCTCATCGAGTCGGGAAGATCGTCAACGGCGGACTACGGGTAGAATGCGGCGTTAGAAGGACACTACATGGCATACGATTACGGCATATAAATGATCTGAATACTTACGATCCTGCGGACGCTGGCCCTTGGAGCCACTCTTCCTCGCCAACATTGATGTTGGCAAAACTGTCCGAGGATAGTTCTCCCCTCTTGGAATCTTGGCCGCCCGGTTGGGAGGCCCTCCTCTCTCTCTCCCTCCTCCGGGAGAAGTACTCCTCTTCCTCCTCCTCCTCGTCTTGGGGAGAGTCCTTGTCGTCATCGGGCCTTTGATTCTGAGAACTCTTCGGGTCCCGTGGCCACCTTCTTGGCCTTCTTCTCCGGCACCACGTGTGGTGTCGGACCAGCAACCTTGCTAAGCGGGCATCCACCGGTTCTTCCGGCATGGGAGGCGGGCTGATAAGCAGCTTGGCCTTCTCCATCCAGTCTGTCAAAGGAAGAGGCAGATTAAAAACCTCGCTAGAGTCAATCTAACTACTATAAGTGTCCCGTAATGGGGTGAATCACTTACCTCGTCGATCGGAGATCTGCGAGCTGAATCCAGCGGTCTTGATCGCGGATCAGAGGCCAGCGCCCTTGAACAGCACCCTCCAGGCGCCTTCGTGCGTTGTATCGAAGAGCCCGCTCAACATCGGGTCTTTGTTCGGATTAAACTCCCACAGATTAAATGCGTTCTGGCACGGGAGAATCCGCCGGAGGAGCATGACTGGACCACGTCGGCGAGCGGAGCCTATTGCTCACCAGCTTCTTGATGCAGGCTCGAAGTCCCGTCACCTCCACCGGATCACCCCATTGCAAGCCCATCTCTTTCCAGGACGTGAGCTGCGTGGGGATTCCAGATCTAAATTCGGGGCCACCGCCCATGTAGGCTCGCAGCGGCTCGGTGATGTAGAACCACCCCGATTGCCACCCCTTGGCGGAGTCCACGAAGGTCCCTTCTAGCCAAGGGGCGTTGGGCGGCTGCCCAACATGGCGCCTCCGCATTCGCTTGCGTCCCTTCACAACCTTGACAGCGTTGAAGGTCTTGAGCCCTGAGCGAAGTGGGGCGGATCAGAGAAAGGCCTCGCACCGCGACGATAAGCGCCGAGATGTTGAGGGCGAAGTTCGCGCGGATCGTGGAAATCAAGCCGTAGTAAAACATGAGCCCCGGACGAATGGATGGAAGCGGAAAGCCAGTCCAGCGGAGGAAGTGGGGAAGGAAGGCGACCCTCTCATGGTGCCACGGGTAGGGATGATCTGCCCGTCGGGCAGCCGATCTTGCGATCATCGGGAAAGGCGTCAGCGCAGCTTGGTGATGTCCTCCTCCTTGGCGGTGGAGGCCATCCATTTGCCTCCGGACATATTCGGAGAAGGGTTGAGGCGGGATCTGCGAGCTTAGGCGTTGGAGCTTGAGTTCGCAGGAGGATAAGCAAAGGAGGAAGAAGGTGTAGGTGAGAAGGTAAATCCTTGTCCCTTATATAGAGGCGGACGAAACTATACGTCCCTCGCCGGCCTGGTAAAACTCGCTTATCTCCCAAGCGCCACCATCAATGGCGCGGTTGGGTTACCCACGCACGTATTGATGAGAATCCCGAAATAAGGGAACACGATCTACGCTTGACGGGGCGTGCCAAAAACCGCTTAGCTAAGCGTCTTTGAGGTGGTATAGTAATTCAAACAAAGGCTTGGTAGCGGTGTGATGTCACGCCGCATAATACGTCGCAGATTGGATCAAGATATATGTCTTATTCTCTACGTTGGAATGTGGAATTTATTTTGCGAGCGGACACTATCACGGTGTTCATTATTTTCTCCGAATTATTCAAGGAGGAACCCGCCTTGCAATGCCGAATATTATGCACGCCGGACTTATTGTCATTGAAGACTGGTTCGAGAGCTCTTGAGGAGTCTGAACTAGGGGTGTCTGGACAGCGGACTATCAATATCCGCGGACTCCCGGACTAAGAAGATAGAAGATTGAAGACTCGGCTCGTGTCAGGAAGGTACTTTCCTTGGCGTGGAAGGCAAGCTTGGCGTCTGGATATGTAGATCTCCTACCATTGTAACCGACTCTGTGTAACCCTAGCCTCTCCGGTGTCTATATAAACCGGAGAGCCTTAGTCCGTAGGACAACATTACATCTCAACAATCATACCATAGGCTAGCTTCTAGGGTTTAGCCTCCTTGATCTCGTGGTAGATCTACTCTTGTACTACCCATATCATCAATATTAATCAAGCGGGGCGTAGGGTATTACCTCCATCGAGAGGGCCTGAACCTGGGTAAAAACATTGTGTCCCTCGTCTCCTGTTACCATCCGCCTAGACGCACAGTTCGGGACCCCCTACCCGAGATCCGCCGGTTTTGACACCGGCACCCATGCAGCTCACCTCCTGGAAAGAGAAGGGCTTGCAGTGGGGCAATCCGGTGGAGGTGACGGGACTCCGAGCATGTATCAAGAAGATGGTGAGCAATAGGCTCAGGCTCGTCGACGTGGTCCAAGTCATGCTCATCCGCGGATCCTCCCATGCCAAGAACGGGCATTCAATTTGTGGAGTTCAATCCGAACAGCACCAGCGCTAAGCGGGCTCTTGATACAACATACTGAAGGCGCTGGAGGGTGCTGTTCAAGGGCGCCAAGCCCAGGCGTCCATGACGAAGACCGCAGATTCAGCTCGCGATATCAACCGGCGAGGTAAGTGATTCAACCCCATTACGGGACACTTGTGATAATTAGATTGACTCTAGTGAGGTTTCATTCTGCCTCTTCCTTTGACAGGAATGGATGGAAAGACCAAGCTGCTTATCAGCCCGGCTCCCATGCCGAAGACCAGTGGGCGCCCGCTTAGCAGAGCTCTTTGTTTCGGCACCGCACGTGGTGCGGAGAAGAAACCAAGAAGGTGGCGCGAGGACTCGAAAGAGTTCCCAAGAATCGAGCGTCGGCGACGACGAGGACTCCTCCAAGAGAGGAGGAGGAGGAGTATTCTCTCCGGAGGAGGAGAGAAGAAGAGGAAGGCTTCCCCAATCGGGGAGGCGAAGGGTTCAAGAGGGGAGAACTATCCCCGGACGGTTCGCCAACACCAACGTTGGCGAGATGAGGGCCTCAAGGGCGAGCGTCCGGCAAGATCGTAAGTATCCGGATCCTTGATGTGTAATTTCTTTTATGTCGCGTAGTGTCCTTCTAATGCCGCGTTCTGTCCGTAGTCCGGCCGATGATGATCTTCCCGCTTCATCAAGCGGGTCATTGGCCCCGTCGGATGTGGACTCACTTCCGACCGCCACTACCCCCCGTGGCAAAGACGCCGAGGTGGGATCCCAGAGAGGGACCCATCAGGAGGAGGCTCCGGAGGCGCCGTCAGGCAGCCTCCCGGACTTTGTGCCGGACTCTACATCGGAACCCGCAGTGGTTCCAGAGTCCGCAAGCGGCCCTTCGAAAGGAGGGCAGGACGCGACGCCGGCGGCCTCCGTCCAACCGAGGCGCGGATAACTGTTGGGCGCTTAAAGGCGCTTCCATCGAGAAGAACACCGCACTATCATGTGTGCGGTGATTGAAAGGTCCAGCTTCGCTAAGAGCGGGCTGACCGAAGCTTCGCAGACCTTCTAACAAAGCTTTGAGGTAAGAAGTTAAAATTATGTAATGTAATACCGCATAGACAAGTAGCCTCGATGCTCGGTTCGGTGTTCGGAAAGAAAAGCGGACCGAGGATCGAACAAGATATGCAGGGTTGCTAAAAATATGTCAATATGGGTTTGCAGGCTGCGCTGCTGGCCTCTGCCGCATTAACGGCAGAGGTTGATGTGCTGAAGTAGGATCTCGAGCGGTCTGAGCAAGAGCTCGGCCATGCCAAGAGGCAGCTCGAGGAGAAAGAAGGTGAGTAATACCACTTTGAATTAGTACCTTACAGAAAAGGATTTCGGTTGCCATAAAATTAACAAGGATAATATGGTTATTGCGGGGCCACTAACGAGGTGGCAGCCACGAAGGAGGCTGTCCGTGGCGAGCAGCAGATCTTGACCATGAGCGGGCTTAACGAGAAAAACAAGAGGCACGGTGGCGGAAGTTCGGCAAGAGCTCTGAGGCTCTCATGGAAAAGCATGAGAGTTTGGAGCGTGACTCAAGACTTGAGAGTCCGAGCTTGCCTCGTCTCGAAAGTGCCAAGTCCGCCAAGGCCGAGGCCCGTAAGGCTCTTCAGGAGGTTGAAGATATAAAGAAGATAGCGGCGGTAAGGCATTTTTCATGCAAAGCAGGCATGTTAATGTGAACTACGACACTTACCCGGATTCGGAGCTCTGTATGTTTGCAGATCTGCGCGTAGTCGCGTCGATGCCGCCGCATTCTATCGTGGCGAGAGGGAGCTCGGCGGAGAAGGTCTTCGGTCTCACTACGCCGAGGCCGGCCATCCGTGCTCCCAAGCGACCACCAAAGCAGTTGGTCGAGCTCCACAAGGTAGCCGAGGAGGCCATGAAGGGCCTCATAGTCCCGGTATGGCTCGGACAGGCCATGCACTGGGAGCTACTTTGGCCTCGTCGCGGCTGGTGGATGCATGCCCCTGGGTGGAGGTCATCAAGCGCTCCGCCTGTATTGAAGGCGCTCGTCGGGCCCTTGCCCGCACAAAGGTGCACTGGGGCAAGTTGGATGCGGAGAAGCTTCTCACGGATCCACCGCCACCGGGCAGGGAGTATCGTACGCCGGAGAAGTATTATAAAATTGTCCTGAAGGGAGCCTGCGATATTGCAGATGAGTGCTCTCGAAATGTAATCTTTGAGTGAACTCGCTATGTATTTATCCTGTGCGCTGAAAACTTCGTTCATATGCGCCATGAGCAACGCTTGTTTAATTTAAAATATTACCTTCTATGCGGCCGTTTATAAAATCTGAGAGATGGCAAGTCGTTGGCTTCAGCCCCCAAGCCGCGAGTGCTGGGGTGTTCGGGATAAACATGAGCACTCTTGTTCCCATTGTTGGGTCCATCGAGGGAGGCGCTCAACACAACGAACAAGGCAACCGGACTTATAATGCTTGAACACTCTCACTTAGCCATAGAATTCTATAATTTTAAATTTCGTCGAAGCCCCTGGTATTCGGAAGACCGAATCCGGGGCGCTATCCACGCCTTCTTCGGACATTGTCCGGAACTTCGCTCGAAGCGGCGTGAGTCTTTAAGGACCCGAAAAAACCTCTCGAACAGCGACCGGTCTCGCCTTATCATGCCGTCAGTTTTAGCTTTCCATCGAGGCGCCGCCGGCTCAACCGGGCGCAATCGCAGTGGTTCTCCCAAGCTACCTTAGCCGACGGAACGGAACGTAAGGCACCAAAACATGGGAGCCGGGCAAACCCAACTATTGACCCAAGACATGATTCGGAGCCGATTCATATAATGCTATAAGTTCGGGGTGCCGCACTTGTGAAAGTGTTCGGACTTAATCACACCATAATTTGGGGAAATGTAAGCCCTGGCGTATTCAGCCGTACCAAAATATACGGGTGCAAGATGTCATGTAATGAACATATATATAAAAGATAATGCCATTGCAATAAAAAGGTGCTGCATTATTTATGAAAGAAAGTCTGCTAGTAGAGCGGATCGATACAAATAGTCTTGATAAGCAAGGATTTGGACTAAATAAACATGTCCCCCTCCGAGGGATGAGCCGCAGACTTGGTGTATATAATCGAATTTAATGCTCGTAATTGAGACCACACGGATGTTCGCCGGCCTTCTTTAGTCCCCCGATCACAGCATCGTGAGTTCGGCGGTTCGCCGCCACGACAGGGCTTCACAGTTAACGAGTCCTGCGTACATAAAAAGAAGAAAAAAAAAAGGGGCACACTTGCGAGCCCCGGTGTGGTCGAACCGCACTCTGGGTCCGCTGCGATCGTGCCCCTCCCTGTGCCCATGGTATCTCCAAGGCGTAATGATGTACGCGAGTGTTATTCTTGCGATCATGCGCGGCGAGGGTTGGGGCCGCATTACTCTGCGTGCTCGATCGCGCCAGTGGTCTTGGTTGGCATTGCTCGGCGGCGCTTTGCTGTATCCGCCGCTTAACGGCCGGACTGAGAATTGCCTTAGAAGGCTGCTCAGATTTCGCCGCGAGAGCGCCAGATGTTCCTCCGTTCGAAGGGCGCCCGTATTCCCATTGACCGTGATGACTCCACGAGGGCCTGGCATCTTGAGCTTTAGGTATGCATAATGCGGCACCGCTGAATTTTGCAAGCGCGGTTCGTCCGAGCAGGCATGATAGCCGCCGCGAACGGGACTATGTCGAAGATTAACTCTTCGCTCGGAAATTATCCGGGATCCAAGACCACTTCTAGTGTGACCGAGCACATACGGTTGGCTTCCACTCTCGGTATGACACCTTTAAAGGTTGTCTTTGTAGGTTTAATCCTTGATGGGTCTATGCCCATTTTGCGACCTTGATCCCGATAAAGCGAGGTTCAGGCACGCCGCCGTCCATCGGGACTCTCGTGAGGTGGAACCCATCGACGATTGGGAAACCAATGCGGCGAATCCGCCATGGCGTATGCTGGTCGGATGGTCTCTTCGATCGAAAGTGATCGGACAAGAGGACCATGGGTTGAACTTTGGGGCGACTGTCCATCGCATAGACGTCCCGTAGTGCGCGTTTCCTCTCCCTCTTGGGTATGTGGGTCGCGTATATCATATTCACCGTCCGCACTTGCGGGGGAAAACCCTTCTGTCCTTTGTTGTTCGGCGGTCGGGTCTCTTCCTCGTCGTCGCTATTTAGCCCCTTGTCATTGTTTTCGGCAATTAACTTGCCGGCCTGCTTGAATACCCAGCAATCTCTATTGGTGTGGTTAGCTGGCTTTTCAGAGGTGCCGTGTATCTGGCATAAGTGGTCGAGTATTCGGTCCAGATTGGACGGACCCGGAGTGGTTCTTTTGAATGGCTTCTTCCACGACCGGTTTAGAGCCTCGAATCCGCATTGACGGTCGTATCCTCCTTATCGTCGCCAAGCACGCGGCGCTTTGTTTTGTTTCAACGTGACTGCCGTTGTTGTCCTTGGTATCCGGACCGCCGAGTTTTTACGGAGATTGTTGCGCGGCTAGCCAGCTATCCTCTCCCGCAAAAGCGGTCATTAACGATGTGAGGGCTGCCATGGATTTCGGCTTTTCCTGCCCAGTGCGGGCTAGCCATTCGTCCCGGATGTTATGTTTGAAGGCCGCAAGGGCCTCGTGATCCGGACAATCGATGATTTGATTTTTCTTCGCCAAGAACCGTGTCCGTAATTGTCCGGCGATTCGTCTGCTGCTGAATAATGTGGCTTAGGTCGTCGGCGCTCGGTGGTCGCATATATGTGCCTTGGAAGTTATCAAGAATGCGGCCTGTGTCTTCCCAACACCCAATTGACTCTCGCGGGCAAGCTGTTAAGCCAATGCCGAGCTGGTCCTTTAAGCTTGAGTGGGAGGTATTTGATGGCGTGGAGATGCGTCGCCGGGCCATATGAATGTGGAGAAGATAGTCTTCGATCCAAACCGCGGGTCTGTTGTGCCATCGTGAAGATTCGATGTTTACGGGTTTAAACCCTTCGGGATCGATGATCCATTACTTCGCCGATGAAGCATAGCGGGTGTGCGGCGCCTCAGATTGAGCGATATCGCGACGCAGCTCGAGAGAGTGCCGTCTCGCTGTTTCGCCCGCCGGGTTATTGTATCCGGCGTGATGGTATTAAATGCGTGGGTCGAGGCGCCCACGTGATCCATAGATGGATCTGGATTGCCTTGCTTTGTCCTCCAATATGTCTCGCAAGTCCGGTAGCGTTCCTCTTGGCTTCAGACTTTTGGAGTGGTGCCGGGTATGGTCTTGGTGGGGCTCGATGCCTCTCTGTCACGCACCATGGGGTGATTGGTCACCATATCGCAGCCTGGTGATGGAGGTACGATGCTTCCTCCTCTAATCGGGTAGCAGCTTGCGCCTTGGGTAACTTTGGAGGGACGTCGAAGTTTATACTCTTCGCCGCAAGGACCTCGGTCTATTGATCGCCAACAGGTCCCGATCAGCTTGAAGCTGCCGCTGCTTTTTCTTTAGGCTGTTTGTCGTGGCGATAAGCTGCGCTTGAAGCGCTCTTGTTCGACGGGATCCTCGATGCACGCGCAATTAATCCATCGCGGAGGCTTGCTTCGCCTTCGAGAGGGAGGCATATAGTTATGATCCTCAACCTCTTCGTCTTCCGCCTCATGAGGGCTTGCTTCGCATCCTCCCGCGCCGAGTCTTGCTGGAGGATTGTCTTCGGCGCTCTGGAGTGTTATTATCTCCTGTGCCGGAATCTCCATTCTTGCCGTGGGCGGATTTAGAGCGGCGCCACGACACCGCGTTTGGGCTGCTTCTTTAAAGAGTCTGCGCCTCACGCTTCTTCGCCATCCCCGCCTTTTTGGGGTGTCCACCATATATATGTCGTATGACGAGGTGGTCTTCCAAAGCCTCGTAGGCGCTGGTTCTCGTTCGCTCTCCGCATCGCCGCCCATAGCGTCGATGTCTTCGAGTCGTAGTCTAGCATGTCGGCAGATCGCCGGCGGTGGCTAAAAAGGGTGGTGGTGGGCTCAATTTCTTCATCGTCAGATCTCCAACCATCCTGGCCATAATCCGCCAGACTCTCCCGATAACGAGAGATGCTTTAGTGAATTCAAGATATCGCCAAAGGCAAGCATTGAAGATGTCCGCGCGGTGAATTCCATAACCGCGCCTAATCCGGATCGATTGGTAGGGCGCTGGAGGTTCGGAGTCCGCAAGGAGTCCGGCGCCGGAATCACGAAGTTTCGGGGACAAGATTGGTGTTCGCCCATCGCCATGGATGTTGAAGCCCCTGTATGCGCGCTATCCACCGCCGCCGATCTGGGCGATTGGCTCCGGATAATGGCGAAGCAGATCCGCAGTCGCTACCAAGGCACCGCTCGGGCGGCAGAGCTAGATCATGCCCATCGCACAAGTCTTGGTAGCGCTCGGTTAGGCTCGAGTCCGTCAAGATCAAGTCTCCGCGACATCGGCCGTGAAGTTTAAGCTTCAAATCTGACTCGACGCCAAGGGCGAAGCTGATTCGCTCCAGATGGCCAAGTGAATTGGCCCGCAGGCGGCCGCCAATACGAAGATCTCGTCCGGGAGAAAAGTCTCACCTTGGACAGCGTTGCTGGTTGAAGATGCCATCAAGCCTATCGGTGACGCACACGGAGGAACTCTCAATGAAAGCACCAATGTCGGTGCCAAAACCGGCGGATCTCGGTAGGGGGTCCCGAATCAGGCGTCTAGGCGGATGGTAACAAGAGACGAGGGACACGTTGTTTTTACCAAGGTTCGGCCCTCTCGATGGAGGTAAAACCCTCGCCCCGCTTGATTAATATTGATGATATGGGTAGTACAAGAGTGGATCTACCACGAGATCAAGGAGGCTAAACCCTAGAAGCTACCCTATGGTATGATTGTTGTAATGTATGTTGTCCTACGGACTAAAGCCCTCCGGTTTATATAGACACCGGAGGAGGCTAGGGTTACACAGAGTCGGTTACAATGGTAGGAGATCTACATATCCGTATTGCCAAGCTTGCCTTCCACGCCAAGGAAAGTCCCATCCGGACACGGGACGGAGTCTTCAATCTTGCATCTTCGTAGTCTTGGAGTCCGGCGGATATTGATAGTCCGGCTGTCCGGACACCCCCTAGTCCAGGACTCCCTCAGTGGGTGTTTGGGTTTGGGTTTTCCTCACTCGATGATTTTCGCTCAAAGTTCTCGAAGGATGGGTTGCTCTCAAATGACAAGTGTCGGTTTCTCTCGGAGCAGCCAACCGTGAGTGGTTGTAGGGCGGCTATTTATAGCCTAGGAGCAGCCCGAAATGATAAGACATAAATGCCCTTCATGATATGGACCGTTATGTGGATAAGATATTTTCGACAACCGCACGTAGCACAGAACGGTCGGAAATTTGACTCTCAAATTCCTCGGGGCTATCATGTTCCTCCTTGTAGGCAATCCGCGACCGGCGAATTCCTAACTCCTCGCTCAGAATAAATTCCTCAACACTGAAGAACTTCGCTCTCACATCAAGGAATTGATCAACTATGTGAGATTTCCAATGGCTTCACTCAAGGGATTGGTAGGTGCAGGATTTTGAGTTGAGCATCACATGGAAATTTTTCCTTAGTATTTCCTCGACCCCTTTAACAAAGACGTGTTTCCTATGACTCAAGAAGAAGAAAAACAAAACTATGAAAACGAAAGTCTTCAAGCTTCATATTCCTTGCATGAATATCAAGTCTTCACAGACACACCAATTTCTTCACTTTCAAAGTCTTCATGAAAGTCTTCAGGAATACCAAAATCTTCAGTCGAAGATATTCATTTTTAGGGGTCGACTTTCTCTGTAAATATCAAACTCCTCATAGTCTTATAGACCTGTGTACACTCACAAACACATTAGTCCCTTAATCTATAAGT